>JAMQGT020014988.1:17500-63277 GCA_024447675.2 Pterophyllum scalare | reverse complement strand
AATACGCACATGCCACCGCTGTATTTATTGACTTTATATTAAGATTATGACAACCTGCAGCTCCACACGGTGCTTTAGCATCTTTCAGCCTGTTTTGCTTTGATGGCCCGGCCCCGCCTTCATCAGCCTCCTAAACCGCTGACTCGCTGAGACCTCTGGGATGATGCAAAAAGAACAACATGACAGCAGACCTGCAGATTTAAAGTTCGCTGTGGAGTTTTAACCTTTCGTGATTTCAGGGAGCTGCTTTTCTATGAGCCTTCTCTGAGAAACTGGTTTGTTTATCTCATGCATGCACATGAGGTTGCACATACAAGCGCACACACCATGGATGTGGGAAGATTGTGTAGAGGCTGGTATACTTGCAGAGGAGATTTGCATTCAAGAATATTCCTGCAACTTTGTGTTGCTCTTTGAAGACAGATTAAAAGGATGTATTCAAAATGAAAACAGCCGGAGCTGACATATCCCAGTACCGATATTGTACCGCACTGAGATATGTTTTCTGTTTGGCTTTTTCCCTCTTTGTGCAAGAAAACAATGAATTCTTCATTAAATAAGTGCCTGTTATATAAAGTCTTGTAGAATTTAGTTACACTTTTTACTACACTAAACACTGGTCATCTTCTGTGTGCATAGGCCCAGTATAAAGCCACAGACCAGCACTGATGATGGTTGGCTGATGTATTGTTGCATCATTGAATATGTGATGCAGACAGCTTTTGTTTCAGCTCGTTCACAGAGCTTCACATTAGTTTGAAAACGTGCAGTGGTTCTACAGAACAGTGGCAGTGGATGGAGGCGGGTGCAAATGGGGTGTGATAAAGGACCCTTATTGGGTTTGAGGGTTTGATTGCACGGCACAGTTTTGGTCACTTGGAGTAAAATCCTGCCCGTTAGCTGAGAGCACCGTGGTGCTGCGTCTGTGCCGCTCACTGTGTGCATGCCGCAGAGAAACGGCTGCAGCCGCGGAGCAACGAACTGCAGCAGAAAACATCTGGCAGTTTTTTTTCTTCTCGTTCCTTTGGCTTGGGCACTGTTAAAAATTGCTATTTCAACAAAGGGAAAACTACCTCATCTCTATCTAATACAAACACACTCATTTGCTAACAACAGTAATCCACAAGCCAATATTATTTATATCTAATTCATTATATAGTTATATAATTTCTTAGGCCTTTCCCTCTCATCGGCTTCCGTCCTTTCAGATTATTTAACAAGAATCAGAAGTGCCTGTGTTTCCTGAATAAGAGTGCAATCCCAGCTGGTGTCTGGACATGGGAGAACCTCACAAGTTCCGAAGTTCAGAAGAGACTGAACCATAGATCCAAGTGATGTAACTCAGAAATGAGCAGGTAGATGCAAAAGGTATTTAACGAGTATGCTGAAAAGAATAAGCAACTATAGCATCTCTGAGCGTGTTGGTGCTGTGTCTGTGAAAACATAGACAAAGAACAGGCTCAGCATTACTGGACCATAGAAGGACCGGTTAGTACCTAAATAATGTTTTACAAGCTTCTAAACAAGAGTCTGAGGTTGAACTTTATTGTTGATTCCTGTTTAGGTTGTAAATTCAGGAGGGCTCTAATGGCCATAAGCTGTAGAAATTCCTCATTCACAGACGGGTGCATACCCACACGAAGTCTGTCTCACCACGCTTGAGTAGTCAATGCGTTTCAATGGGAGAAATCTATTAATTGGTTCATTAATATGGAGCCGTGGTCGGCTGTTGCCTCTGCCGGGTTCAGCTCGGAGCCGGCTGAACGGCTGCGGTGTGCCGCTCAGCCTCCGATCTGCACTAAGGAGCAGATTTGAGCAGACCTGCTTTACCCCGGGATAAATGAGCTGCTACCAGTTTAGTCTAATGTTATTGTGAGTTAGCAGGACAAATGTCCATTTTATGGCTGTTAACACACACCGAGAGATTGGGTGTTTTTTAGTGTTGTTAACAAGGTGGAACAGATTTAACAGCACGTCCATGCTGCCACAGAGAAAGGAACGCTCTGCTATGGCACATTTCACACAGGGCTCAGGTTCAACGTGTGTGTGTGTGTGTGTGTGTGTGTGTGTGTGTGTGTGTGTGTTTACTTTCTCTTGGCTTTGTGGGCTCTGCCAGCTGGAGCTCAGTGAAGTGCTGAAATAGCTGCTGACTGGGTAAGGTATGCTGCAGGTGGTGTGTGCTATTACCTTACAGGTGTGTGTATGTATGTGTGTGTCTATGCATTTGTGTGTGTTCTGTACATTCCTTGGCATTTCAGTGGGTGTGAATATGTTTGCAGATGACTGTAGTCATCTATCATATTGACATTCCATTTTAGGAATTTACGTGGAGGTCCTGTCCAGAGCAAAGTTCAGGGTGAAAATGTAGGAAAGATGCCAGAACGGTGTACATGAAATGAACTGAGTGGAGAGAAGCATGCCAGAGAGGATCCATCTATTTGGTGAAAACAGAAAAGTGTGCATATTTCTGAGATTAGTTAATAAAAAGATTAAAGTTTGTTGCCTTTGCTGAGAGGCACCGGTAATATACTACTCAGTTAATTAAAATATTTAATTTTATTAATGCCAGCTGTGGAGTCTAAAATGTTACGCAGCCATCCACCAGTTGATGGGGTTATAGGCTGTATATAAAAGATGGATATAGCCACCATGACATCACCCATTGGTTTGTGGACATTTCAGGCATTTTGACATGTGAGTGTGTGGGGACTGACTCCCTGCTGAAGCCTCTGACTGCAGGCTCCTGATGTCAGTGCTCACATTGCTGCTGTGTCTTTGTTAAATTTAGACGAGCTGACTAAACTTCTGTTGAAGTGGCTAAGAAATGAGTTGCTAGGACAGTGTGGTGACCGAAGGGCAGTTTGACATGTTTCAGCCACAGCTTTCCAAAAGAGCACACAGCTCTGTCAGTTTCTGCTGCTTCGTTAGAATCATTGGAACTAAACTGGAAATATTCTTTTTCTTTCTGATTTTGTAAACATTATCACCACCATCGTTACCAAGGGCCAACCTCCAGAGGTGAAGATTAAAGCTAAGATGGGAGCAAAAATAGTTCCTCTGAAGTCCACTTCAGGCTGATTTCAGCAGTGAGTCAGTCCACTCACTCCCATGTTCAAATGTCCAACCTTACGGCAGAAGTGTGCTTGCAGATGAAGTGCAGGAGGTGCAAATGATTGGCGTCACAGAGGATGATGGGGGTAGGGTGAGATGGAGGCAGATGATCCATCCTTAAAGGGAGCCACTAAAAGTAGAAGACCAAAACTTTTGGCCTCTGTGGGTAGTTTCTGCCTTCATAGCGGCTCGGTGTGGGCTGAATTTGTTTATAAATCATTCACCTGGTTAATTAAGTTTGGGGTGCAGCAGCACTGATTGACAGGTGTCCTGTTAATCAATGCTGGAGCCAACCAGAATCTGTTAGGCCTCATCCACTACTTCCTGTCATCAAACCGGACCTCTGGACCGTGTTTGTGCTGCTGGAGTCTTTTGGAGCATTTTTAATGCAATTATCTGACCAATGATATGGCTGCTGTGGCTTCACTGGACTGACAGACCATCCAAGAAGGCGGAGCTTGGATGTTGCTGAGCACTGATCAGCAGGTATCAGTCTGTGTGTGATGCTCCTGTACAGTCTGAGGATGCAGACTGATAACCAGGCTAGCTAGCATTAGCTGATAATCCATTTAAGGTCACTTTTAGCTTCAAAAACACACCAACCATCAGCTTCAAAAGTGCAGTCTAACACCAGCGGGTGATGTCACTGTCACTATCGTTCTCACCTGAACTACCTGTTCAGTCAGGTGCTGTACAGTGCACTACAATGTAACACCTTCATACAGCAGCCAAGGTATTTCACGTATGATAAGGGAAAAACATTTTCATAAAGTTACTAATAACTTCCTCCGAAATATCAACGGAAAAACAAGCAAAATGTTTCCCGTTCACGCCGGGTGGTGTCTGTCCATTCAAGCGTCTGTTTTTGCTCGGCAGCAGGATCTTCTGCCACCAGCTGAATCAGAGGGATTAACGGAGTGGATCTGTTTGTGGGTGCTGAAGCATTAAAAATGTCAACGTGTCTTTGCAGAAACACGGTGCTGTTTGATGCTCCACATTGAAAAGGCTAAAATATTTACTGTGAGCTCTGACAAAGTGTTTCCATTAATGAACTGTGCAAGTCGACGAATAGTACGAGATTATGCGCTTCAGTGGAAAGATTACCCTCAGGTGGAAAATTTAAAAAAAATTACAAGGATTTGGAGCGAATTATAAAAATACTCTTTGGCAAGTCGCCCAGCTAATGATGGGAAAACCGATGTTAAAGCTTTTGATTTCTGAACATTTGCATCTAGTTTTGTGTTTTACTGCAGCTCAGATATCACTGAGTCATCTTTTGGTTGTTGTCAGTAATTCAGTTTTTTTCTCTTTGCTTTGCAGAAGCTGTGAAGGAAAAAATATCCGCTACAGAGCCTGCAGTAACACGGTGAGTCTGTCTTCATGCTTAAGTGACAAAAGATGGTTTTAGGCGAGGGGAGAGCTGAGTGTGAAGGTGAAACTGTGGACTTACTGGTTGGTCTACGTTCCTCCGCTCACCGACGGCCTCGAGCTGTGGGTCGTAATCAGCGGGGGAAGCAGCAATGAGCTTCCTGTGAAGGTGTCTGAGCTCCCTGCTCCTTCTCATTGAAAGGAGCCAGCTGAGGTGATTCTGCATCGGGCCGGGATGCCTCCTAGTCAGGGTGTTTTGGACATGTCTAACTGGAGGAGATCCACAGACCGGGGAAGATGCTGGAGAGATTCTGTCTGTCCTGAAGACAGACCTGAAACAACAACGCAGTAAACACAGAGTCATTAAAAGCAATGACAAGAATCATTAGATAACATCAGTTAATATAACTGAAGGGCATCGTGTCTTCATGGTCAAACACAGACATGAGAGTCGACTGCAGTGATTAATCAGAGTTCAGCATCAGTCAGTAACCCTCTGTGATACTGATGTGGTCAGTAAGTATCAGAGGGGGGTGTTCATCAGTTTCAGCTGCTTTGGTCTTCATGCAAACTACCAACAGGTGCCCTAGAGGGGCAACAATGAGACACCCCCAAACAGGAATGTTTTCCAGGTGGAGGACACTCACATTTTTCCGTCCTCATCTTTCTGACTAGTTTTCACTAGTTCTGCATTTGGCTAGGGTCAGGGTCACTGCTGGCAGCATGAGGTCATACCTGGACCCTACAGAGGCTGCACAGGTAGTCCAACTCCTCCAGGATGGCACATCAATACGTGCCATTGGCAGAAGGTTTGCTGTGTCTCCCAGCACAGTCTCAGAGCATGGAGGAGATTCCAGGAGAGCTGAACAGGGCCGTGGGAGGTCCTTAACCCATCAGCAGGACCGGGATCTGCTCCTTTGTTCAAGGAGGAACAGGAGGAGCACTGCAGAGCTACAAAATGACCTCCAGCAGCCACTGGTGTGAATGTCTCTGACCAAACAATCAGAAACAGGCTTCATGAGGGCGAGCCTGAGGGCCCGACGTCCTCTAGTGGGCGCTGTATAAGTACCAGTTGATTTACCATTTGAGCAGACTTTGGGTGCCTGATTGGCATTTGCCACAAATGAGAGCAGGTTCCCCCTGAGCACATGTGACAGACCTGAAAGGGTCTGGAGAAGCCGTGGAGAACATGATGCTGCCTGTAACATCGTTCAGCACGACCAGTCTGGTGGTGGGTCAGTGATGGTCTGGGGAGGCAGTGGGCTGCTGCAGTGGGTCCTGGGTTCCTCCTGGTGCATGACAATACCCGGCATCATGTGGTGAGAATATGCAGGCAGTTCATGGAGGATGAAGGGATTGATATCCCACACTGACCTAATCCAACAGAACACCTCTGGGACATTATGTTTCAGTCCATCCAACACTGCCAGGTTGCACCTCAGACGGTCCAGGAGCTCAGTGATGCCCTGCTCCAGATCTGGGAGGAGGTCCTCCAGGACAACATCCGTCGTCTCACTGGGAGCCCCAATGATGTCAGGCATGGATACAAGCATGTGGGGGCCACTCAAACTACTGAGGACAAATTTGGACAAAATGTTCCAGCCTGCTGCATCTATTTCACTTTGATTCTCAGGGTCTTTGAATTCAGCCTCTGTAGGTTGATCATTTTCATTTCCATCAAACGATGTGGCATCCTTTCATTCCTCACACATTACCCAGTCTGTATCAGGACAGATATCCTGCAGGATTTTTTCCCCATTGAGATCTGATGTGTGATCAAAGTTTTCCTTTAATTTTTTTGAGCAGGATATCATATGCATGGAGGGACAGTGTAATCCTTATTTAAGAAACTAGCTTCAGTTTTTTTTTTTTGAGTCAGATTAAAATCTGAATGAATCTTCAATGAAGGCGTAAATGCCTCGGTCTTTGTAAGACTCCACGAGAGTAATCTGGGTGCCAGGATAGGCAGAAACACAGAGAATATTGCGTACTTCTTTTTGTATTTAAATAAATATAAAAAAAAAGAAACAAGCATGGAAGTGTCAGGTTTTCCACCTCCGTCCATTCTAACAAACATTTTTCTTCCACTTCCCTGAAGTTAAGCATGTATTCCAAGCATCGTTTCCCATAGGAATGTTTTCCAGTCTCTCCTGGGGATTCCTGAGGTGCTCCTAGACTAGACAGGATTTATAATGTCTCAGCGGGTTCTGTGTCTGCCTCCGGCTCCCTTCTGAGTTGGGGGTGCCCAGAAAGGGATGGATCTAGGAGGAGTCCTGATGAGCTGCCTGAACCTCCTCAACCGGCTCCTTTCAACATGAAGGAGCAATTTATCTCCAGATGTCTGGGCTCCTCATACTATGGCCACGTCTCAGCTGGGACAACCCAAGGCGGGAAGAGCTCCTTGCATCGGTGACCTCATTGCTTTGGTCATTACTCAAAGCTCATGACCAAGGCTTCACTTTCCAGCTCAGCTTTCTCCTCCACAGTATTCCAGAACAGTGTCAGCATTACTGATTACGCTCCGCCTTCCTGTCACTCATGGACAGCATCTTCCTCGCTTGGGGCAACAGCTTCTCCAACCCAGAAGGAACAATCCAGTGTTTCCCCACAGAGAGCCATAGTCTCAGGCTTAAAGGCGCTGACTCTTAAGGCAGCGGTTTCACGCAGAACACGACACTCGTTCACAGAAGTACCCTCGATTCCTCCTCGGGGCCGTTAGCTCGCCCGTCTTGCTGACCTCGTGTTGGCTGTGGTGACAGATGGGAGATACAGCCTAAGTTTTCTTTTCTTCCTTATCACTTCGTTCCTCCTCTGCACCGTCTGTCCGTCCTCCTCCTCCTGTTTGCTCCTGTTCTGGTCTTCATCCCAGCTGGCTTGAGCATAATCAGCTGCTGTAAACAAAAAACAAGGAAAATCTGCAACACAAAGAGCACAGCTAAAAAAAAGCTTGCCAGCAACAATCTAAGGGGAACAAACCAAACACACACTTGGTAGAGTCTGAATGTGTGTGTTCCTCCTCTACTTGTTTATCCATCGTCTACTATGAAATGTCATAATTTAAACTATAAGGGACGAATGAATAATGCATTCAAGTCTGGAGATGCTGCTGCACTCAGGTCAGCAGGAGCCAACCTGGACCATCACCGATTACACAGTAGCTCCACCACCGTGTGAGGACAACGCAGACTTCCAGAATGTTCTAAATAAATACGTTGAGGCACTGAATGACACCAAGGCGATGAAGTCCACTCCCCACCCTGACGAGCAGGCCCTCAGGCTGGGAGCAGATGTCCGACGGACCCTGAGAAAGATCAACGTCCAAAAGGCGGCGGGCCCTGATAACATCCCTCGTTGGGTGCTTGATACTGTCGCCCAGTAGCACTGACGCCCATTGTATTGAAGTGCTTTGAGAGGCTGATGGAGGACCACGTCACCTCCAGACTCCCCCCTTAATTTGATCCCTTCCAGTTTGCCTACCACTCCACCTGCTCGACAGAAGATGATCTCCTCCGTTTTCCACCTGAGCCTGTCTCACCTGGAGGAGAAAAATGCACATGTGCGAACATTTTGTGTGTGGACTTTAGCTCAGCATTCAGGTACCGTCATCCATCAGCATTTGGTGAGCAAACTGGTTCCCCTGGGCTACAGCACCCCAAGGTCACGGGGGGGGGGCATTTGATCGAGCGGTGTAGCAGCAACAACCTGGTCCTCAGTGCTGTGGAGACAGTCACAAGCATTACGTCTCTGTGGGTGCAGATCACAGATGACCTCAGCTGGTCACAGAACACAGCAGCTCTGGTGAAAAAGGGTCAACAGCGTTAGCATTTCCTGCGCAGGTTGAGAAAATCTCATCCCCATTCTCACCACGTTCTACAGAGGAACCACTGAGTGTGAGCTGACCAACTGCACCTCCATTTGGTCAGCTGGCTGCACAGGCTCAGACTGGAAGGCTCTCCAGAGAGTAGTGAGGACAGCGGAAACAAATCATCGGGATCCTCTTCCCCCTGTCCAGATGCTTGCCACAAAACGCTGTGTGACCAGAGCGCAGAGCATCATATCGGCTCGAACCCACCCCCCTGCACGGACTGCTCAGCTTCCAGGCGTCCGCCGGGAGGTTTCGCAGCATCCGGTGCAGAACAACCAGATTCTGCAGCAGCTTCATCCCCCAATCAGGCTGCTGATCGCCCTTTAATAACCCCGAATCCCCAGTCTGGTATAACTGATCTCTCATTCATATTACATATTATACTGTATCTATGCAGGTACAATCCAGAGGTAATGGAACAAAATTTCAGTCATTTCTACACTTCCAACCTGCTGAAACAGCCGTCCTTCACCATTTTTAATCAGAGGAAGACCAGCCTTATTTCTCTTGCTGCCCACTAAAGTGGTTTAGTCTGGATTCATTACATCCAGTGGGAAGTGTTCCCAGGATAATATTTATCCTGTCTCTCCACTTCACACATGGAGGCTAAGTCTGTGTGAACCGAAGGGCTCCGTCTGAAGCATATGAGCAGTGGCAGAGTGTGACTGAGTGGAGCTGATGTGTCACACTGGATTTGTCCAGTTCTCCGTCACACGGAGGAGGACGAGGACGTTTTTGGCTGCCAGAGGAGCAAAAGTCTCCTATTGATCTGAGACGCTGTTCAGTCTGAAGAAACACCAAGTGTTAAGCTGCTGACAGCTTCTCTGCAGCATCACCTCCTCTCAGTCACACAAATAAACTGCCATCACAGGGAAACGTTAACTTAGTATAGCTTAAAATGAGTAACTACGTATTTAATATCCTCTGGGAAAAAGTTAATCAGGGTGTGCATATACGTTCTGTCATGCCTGAACAACAACTCATGTTCATGCAACAACAACCGTTATTTATGAGTTACTAAACATTAGAGGCCTGGGGAGCAAGCAGAGGTCGGTGGAGTCGGAGGAGACCGATGGACTATCGCTCAGTAATGTGAGCAGTGACGTAGAGCCGATAGTGAGAGTAACCAGCCGTGAGGAGCTGCTGTCAGACTTTACGACTCTTTAGAGCGTCTGAATTGTTTTATACCAGAGATTCCTGCTCCACCATCACAGGCCAGAAAATATCTGCTTCCTGCAGCTGGTCCATCATCTCTGCTGAAATTTTCAGATGTTCCACAGTTTGGAAATGCAAAAGTAAGTAATATTTGCACCTGGGGAAAATGTAATAACCTGTGTGGCCTCAGCGCTGACTGCAGCTGCAGGAACTCGTATTGGCTGACACCGGTCATGGCCTCCTGTCAGGAGATCACACTTTTTATTCCGCTTCTGGAGCGTTTAGCTTATTTCCTATTCGCTCTTTGGTCCTGCGGTTAGGGTCGGGAAGGGTTGCAGACGACAGCGCCGTTGCTTCAACCTGCCATTTTTGTATGACGCCATCTTTTTTTGTAGCCGGATGTGTAACAGCTGACTCCACAGAGAGGGTATTTTAGTGGAACCAAACACTGAACATGAAGCACCAGCACTCAAAGCAGGTGCACCTTTAATCAGACCTTTTTGGAGGCAGATGATCCACTGTGGCAACCCCTAAATGAAGCAGCAGGAAGGAGGAGTGTATGAAAGATGTGGGCCTCCTCTCTTATTTTGCTAACCGAAAATAGAAAAATAACTGAATTAGGATATGATGCAGCAGGAAAACTGAAAAAATGTGAAATCAGTTTTTAAACCTCGGTGAATTTCTATCAGTCATTACATGAAAAATGAGATGAATTATTATTGTGGTCACACCTTTGTTTCCTCTCTTCAGGACTGCCCTGGGACAGAGTCGGGTGATTTCCGGGCCCGGCAGTGTTCAGCTCACAATGACATCAAGTACCAGGGGGTCACGTATGAGTGGGTCCCAGCGCCTTATGACCTCACTGCCCCCTGCGCTCTGCAGTGCCAGGCTAAAGGCCGAGGTCTCACTGTTGAACTGGCCCCTAAGGTGCTGGACGGGACACGGTGCCGAGCGGACGCCTTTGACATGTGCATCAGTGGAGTGTGTCAGGTAAGGGACCGCGGTACAACTCCCGTCCTGTCTGGTCACTTTTCCTTCGCTGCTGGTGTGAATAGAAACCTTCATTATGTATGACTGAAATACTGCAAAAACAGGAAATTCAGTCAAAAAAGAAATGGACCTGCAACATTTCTTCCTTTCTGCTTCTTTGCTCTTATATTTTTGTCATCTTTCCACTTGATAAAAATTAACCTCGTAGTGCAGCTTTTGTGTTCTCGAGTCGCAGGAAGTGTCGATACGAGCGTTTGCTGCTGTTATGCCGAAGGTAGAAAAAGTGGGAAAGCCGTCACGCGCGTTTGTATTCGAGCGCTGCTGATGATCCCTTTTTACATTAAGCATGCACATCCATAACTCAAAGTCAACACACACTGTCAGTTCACTGAACAAGCTCCAAAATCAGAAAAAAATAAACCCTGATGCAGCCACTGTGACCTCACTGCATAAAATCCTGGAATATTACTGCGCCCCGAGGCCGGAGCTCAGCTTTTCCTTGGCGGTCTGTTAGTACATTTAACCATACAGCAGTTGTATTATTGGTCAGATAATTGCATTAAAAAGGCTCCAACAGCACAAGTGGAGCAGACAGCTTGCAGCTACGCCTCTAATTTTACCTCTTAAAAACATCCAAACCGGTGAATTAGTGAAACACTCACTAACAAATCATAAGTAGAGACTACAAACCGGCTTATTTCTCCTGTCAGGCCGGAAGGTTTAACGTGGGAGTCTGTGGGGGATGACTCACTTTTGGAGCCAGCCTCAAGTGGATATTAGAGCAAACTGCAGTTTTCAGTGTTTTCCACTTTGCCTCCACTTTCCAGCCTGGGAGGTTGCCACTTGGACTCAGCCCCAGGAAATAAACTGCACTCTCCTGTACCGAGGTCCCGCGTTTAATTGACACATCTGTCCACCCTTCCCGGCGCTCTTTGGAGTCTGTAATGCTGTAATAACATCACCCCAATCCTCGTCGGCTTCCAATAAACAAGCGCCAGAATTATGTTTGACACCAGAGTTCACTTGATGTTGCTTTTTGGCATTTATTGCCCACGTTTTGGCCTCATCGGTCTAGTTTCGTTTTTAAATTGTGATGCTCCATCACTGTTCCACATGATGAAGTGATGAATACACGGAAACACGCGCCCTCCGGTCCCTGCAGTGTCATAATCACCCGGAGAGTGGATTACATATGGACTGCTTTCACTCCTCAGCTGGCTGCTTGATTAGAGACTCTAACCGCCTGACAGGAGGAGGGTCACATGCATCACACCTGACAGACCCATTTCCACAACAGTAATTTACGGAGACTCTCTGGAACCTGTAGCAGGCAGTGGCGGCGTAATGTAACTCTATAAACGAGGAGCTGAGAAGAAGAATTGATGAGTTTTGGGCAGCTTGTTGTTTTTCATTTTCTTGTTATTGTCAGTTTGGCTGCATTTCATGCTGCGTGAACATGAAAACACCAAACAGCAATTTTACTCTCCAGCCAACAGTTAATTAGTTAAATTTAACTCAGCCTCTGAAGTGTGGCGTGACAATAAGCATTTTAGAAGCACTGGACTCTAAACACTGAACAGTTACACTCTATTTCCACTCACTCTCTGACGACAGACAACACACAAGTGTGTGCACCGTGCCTGTTTCCTAATCTCTTTACAGCTTAATCTGATATGACAGCTTAAATACAGCTGAAGGGAAAATTTAGGAATTCAGACTTTTCTTATTATTGGACCTAAACATCGACAAGCAGATAATGAGACCCAGTTAAAAAAATCAAGTAAATATATTGGACTTGATTATTGATTTATTGAGGAAAATTATGCGATATTACGTGTCTGTGAGGATCTGCTGTGACCCCCACTCGTGCAGCTGCACGTTTCAGGACCCCTGACGTTTTTCCTTAGATTTTTCTGCTGTAATTCAGAATTCAATGTTCTCTCAATGATGGTGAGCTGTCCTTGCCCAGTTGCATTAAAACATAATGTTCTGATGCTAAATGTGGTGTTTTTCTTCTTCTGCTCTCATTTGTCCACTAAACATGGTTCGAACAGGCTTCCTGACTCATCTGTAGGATCTTCGGCAGACTGCAGACAGGCAGCGGTTTTCTCTTTGCCGTGCACGCCTCTGTTTTTATCATGATGGTGGATTCACGAGCATGAACATGAGCCAGTGATAAGATGAATGTTCAAAGCTCCCTCCAGGGTTGAAAAAGCAGCCAGCAGTGAAAGACCAAACCTGTCATGTGTAGGCTGTGTGGTGGGCAGAGTGTGGACCCAAATGAATGAACCCAAGGAGGCAGCTTTAATGCTCAGATTAACCCTAACACGAATGCAGGGCAGGAAACAGGAAACTAGAAGGCACGGGCCATAACTAAGAAGCAGCCTGAAGATATTTAACAATAGCAGAACTTCAGAGATCAAACAATACAAAACGCTGGGCAGAAGACCCAGGTCCATGACAAAAACCTGCAGTTCCTCTGCATGCCAGCAGGGGCGCCACAGTGAGTCAGTCCCCGTAGACTCCCAGTGCTTACAGCTGATACAGAAACTACTTTGGTCTCTGTGGATAATTTCCCCCTTTATAGCAACTATAATAATGTGATTTCATGCAGATGTTACACAGCTGTCAAGACTCTAAATTTAAGTTAACGAGTCTTTTGCATCATCATTAAGAAAGTAGACAGGGACACATCAAATGTAGTCCTGTCTAAGGCTTATAGTGAGTCGTATGTGAGGCTGGACACTAAGGAAGGAGAAGAGGACCCCACCGATTGGCTCGCCAGAGAGATAGGGTTGGAAAGGGTGTGCAGCAGGTTAGGGTGATTAAGGACAGAGATGGAAATGTACCAACTTTATACAACATGCCTCATTGACCCGTTCACACACATTCACACATGCACAGTTATTGGATCATGAATTGCAGAGGATTTACAAGCAGGAAGGGGAAGGCAGCTGGTCCAGATGACATAACTGTGGAGGTATGGAGACATCTGGGAGAGAGGGCAGTGGACTTTTTGACCAGACTACTTAACGCTATCGTGGACAGTGAGAGGATTCCAGAGGAATGGAGAAGAAGTGTACTGTTACTGATTTTCAAGAACAAGGGTGCAGCAAGAGTGAAAGGGAAGGTTTACGAGATGGTAGTGAGACCTGCTGTGATCGATGGTTAGGAGACGGCGGCACTGGCACAAAGACTGGAGGCCGAGCTGGAGGTGGCAGAGCTGAAGATGTTCAGATCTTCACTGGGAGTGAGCAGGATGGACAGGATTAGAAATGAGTCCATCAGAGGGACAGCTCAGGATGAGCAGTTTGGAGACAAAGTCAGAGAGGCAAGGCTGAGACGTTCAGAGGTTGGGATAGGGGATATACTGGATAAAGAATGCTGAAGATGGAGCTGCCAGGCAGGAGGAAAAGAGGAAGATTCGTGGATGTAGTGAAGGAGGATGTGCAGAGGAGGATGCTGGGATAGGGTGAGATGGAGGCAGGTGATCTGATGTGGCAATCCCTCAGCAGCTGAAAGAAGAAGTAGAAGGTTCATGCTGAAATCCAACAGGTTCACAGACATTTTCCTGCAGCTGCATTTTCCACCAAACTACTGACAAAATCCTTAAAGAGGAACTTTCTTTTAATGAGACAAGCAACTTCTCCTGGCTTCATATTTTTGACTCAATAAACTAAACACGTTGAGGGGAAAACAAGAGAATAATATTAAAGCAGAAAGAGAGAGGAGCTCTGACGAGGAGTAAAGAAAAATGTGGAAAATTGTGACAGGAAAAAAGTGAGTGGAGAAGCAAACAACAGAGGAAAAAGGGGTTATTTCTTCTCTGCTTCTGCAACAACAGCCAGTATAATGAGGTATACCATTCTCATCAAATCCAATAACATGCCTCGCTTATACAAATCCAGCTGTCTGCATCACACCTGCTCACAGTGCTGCTCCTCGGATGAAAAAGGCCGACGCGTTCACAGTCTGACACTTGAAATTACACATTATCCTTTAATGGTATCTTTATGCACAAGTCGTAAGAGGCTTTCTCCATCTACAGCTGTCACCCTGATGTATTTACTCAGAGGAAAACTTGTTCTGCTGCTCTGTTCTGCTGCGCTCGCCTCCATTCAGCAAACACACAGACAGCTGCAGGGTAATGGAGCAGTTGGGACACAAAGTAAAAATGTTCAGTGTTTACACGTGGCAGTGTAACATCGACATAACATTTCAGTGTTTAGATGTGATCCTGTCCTTTCTTCGACCGCGGTGCCAAAGCCTGCTCATAAACATCCAGCAATAACGTCGCCGTTTATGTAATCCAGTGTGTGCACGCGTGACATAAAGGAGGATGCTGGGATAGGATGGAAGCAGATGATCTGCTGTGGCGATCCCTCGGCAGCTGAAAGAAGACGTGAGGAGGTTCGTGCTGATGCATGCGCGCACACAGTGCGTGCATGCTTTATCGTCTGAGCAGACCCATGTAAGTTTTCCTGAAATTACACGTTCACATTGTTTTGCCCTGTTTTCAAGACATTATATTAAACGGTCATCACTGCTGACCTCAGGACTTCATACGGTCCGCTCTTTTTCGCGTGCCCAGCAGCTCGAGGCTCGCCTGCATCACCTGGGTGTTTACGGCTGCTGATTTCTTTTGCCGCCAGCAGGTTCCACACCTCGAGATGCTTCGTTGTTACAGAAGAATGGTTACGACCTTCCTCTGTGAGAGACTGTGATGCTTTTGCATCCAGCTGATTGAAAATGAGGTCGTCAGCATCCTTTAAAACCAGCTACCAAACCAGGGAGACGGAAATGAGCTCAGAGATTGCGAGCAGCTCAGATCCATCCAGCTGGTTGTAAAGTGGCTCTAAAAATGCAGTTTTTCTCGATTTTGTTGTGAGAACGGGTGAAGCTTCTAATGGTTCAGATTGTGTTTTAGCTGAAAAGCACCACTCGCTCCTGATTAGGACTGAGCTCGCATCAACACTGCAGCGTCAGGAATTAAATGCCAATTAGTGCTGATTATTAAGCTGTATTAATACAGATATTTTAATTCTTTGTCACCTGAAGTGCAAATAAAATATTTCCAGAACTCCAAATTTCCTTAGATGCACTAATCTGACATTTGGTAGCACACACCACAGATTAGATGCCAGAATTACACCCCAGTTCAGTCGCCGACCGCCGGATGTCGTCCCGGGATTTCTGACAGCCACACACTTGAAAGCACAACACCACTTTACAGTTTCATACTTTTACTGGGAATAATGATTTGAGTTGGTTCCTGTAAACCCCACAGGCTTCCTGAAGGTGGAGGACCTTCTAATATTTGGTTGGTGAAATCAAGAAAAGGTGCACATCAAAGGAGGAAACTGTGACTTTCTCCTCTTGTGTTGTTGGAAGGATGTGAAGGATGTGTAATTTCCTTGATTTTTCAACTCAGTTTAAGTGAACACAGCATTTCTGAAAAGTCTATTTTCAGAGGTTTTCTATTAAAGACACACACAGATACACAGATCTTCTCTAGTCACTGATCTCCATGTTTTTCTTTTCCCCTCTCATGCATGTGTGCGTGTAGTTTGTGTGCAGGGCTGACATCTCTGTACAAAGCAGAAACTCGGCTCATTAAATGCAGACCTTCTTTTTGCATCTCAGAGTATTTGAATACCATCCTGCCATCCATCTCCCCGTCTACCCTTTGTGTCCGTTATCTGTTCATGCTCGTTACTTCATCCACCGATAGGTGGAGGGAGGTTATTGGTAATTCCCCTGATTACCCCAGTGTGTGTTTAAGCCCCGAGTTTTCCTTAGTTCTTTGTTACGTCCTGCCTCATTGCTGCCTGGTGTTCTTCTTTTGCTCCGTTCTCCGGTTCCTGCCCAACAGAGGTTTTTGGGTTTTGTTATTCTTGTGAACAATCAGTATTAAAACTGAATCCTGAGTTAATTCCTGCATTCGGGTCCTACTCTGCCTGCCGCCCAGCTGGCTGTGACACGTAGAAAGTTTGGGGTGGGGGAGGTATGCACCGTACTGAGTGCCCTTCTAGTTTTATTATAATTTTGATGCTTTTAATGTCATTTATTTCTTTTCTACTCACTCTGGCAAAAAATAGGGATTATGCTCTGCTAATTCAGTTCCTGTTTTAATTTGAAAGTACACTGCTCAAAAAAAATAAAGGGAACACTCAAATAACACATCCTAGATCTGAATGAATGAAATATTCTCATTGAAAACTTTGTTCTGTACAAAGTTGAATGTGCTGACAACAAAATCACACAAAAATCATCAATGGAAATCAAATTTATTAACCAATGGAGGCCTGGATTTGGAGTCACACACAAAATTAAAGGTTAAAAACACACTACAGGCTGATCCAACTTTGATGTAATGTCCTTAAAACAAGTCAAAATGAGGCTCAGTATTGTGTGTGGCCTCCACGTGCCTGTATGACCTCCCTACAATGCCTGGGCATGCTCCTGATGAGGTGGAGGATGGTCTCCTGAGGGATTTCCTCCCAGACCTGGACTAAAGCATCCGCCAACTCCTGGACAGTCTGTGGTGGATGGAGCGAGACATGATGTCCCAGATGTGCTCAATCGGATTCAGGTCTGGGGAACGGGCGGGCCAGTCCATAGCTTCAATGCCTTCATCTTGCAGGAACTGCTGACACACTCCAGCCACATGAGGTCTAGCATTGTCCTGCATTAGGAGGAACCCAGGGCCAACCGCACCAGCATATGGTCTCACAAGGGGTCTGAGGATCTCATCTCGGTACCTAATGGCAGTCATGCTACCTCTGGCGAGCACATGGAGGGCTGTGCGGCCCTCCAAAGAAATGCCACCCCACACCATTACTGACCCACTGCCAAACCGGTCATGCTGAAGGATGTTGCAGGCAGCAGATCGCTCTCCACGGCGTCTCCAGACTCTGTCACGTCTGTCACATGTGCTCAGTGTGAACCTGCTTTCATCTGTGAAGAGCACAGGGCGCCAGTGGCCAATTTGCCAATCCTGGTGTTCCCTGGCAGATGCCAAGCGTCCTGCAGGGTGTTGGGCTGTGAGCACAACCCCCATCTGTGGACGTCGGGCCCTCATACCATCCTCATGGAGTCGGTTTCTAACCGTTTGTGCAGACACATGCACGTTTGTGGCCTGCTGGAGGTCATTTTGCAGGGCTCTGGCAGTGCTCCTCCTGTTCCTCCTTGCACAAAGGCGGCGGTAGCGGTCCTGCTGCTGGGTTGTCGCCCTCCTACGGCCTCCTCCACGTCTCCTGGTGTACTGGCCTGTCTCCTGGTAGCACCTCCAGCCTCTGGACACTACGCTGACAGACACAGCAAACCTTCTTGCCACAGCTCGCATTGATGTGCCATCCTGGATGAGCTGCACTACCTGAGCCACTTGTGTGGGTTGTAGAGTCCGTCTCATGCTACCACGAGTGTGAAAGCACCACCAACATTCAAAAGTGACCAAAACATCATCCAGGAAGCATAGGTACTGAGAAGTGGTCTGTGGTCCCCACCTGCAAGAACCACTCCTTTATTGAGTGTGTCTTGCTAATTGCCAATAATTTCCACCTGTTTATTCCATTTGCACAACAGCATGTGAAACTGATTGTCAATCAGTGTTGCTTCATAAGTGGACAGTTTGATTTCACAGAAGTTTGATTTACTTGAAGTTATATTGTGTTGTTTAAGTGTTCCCTTTATTTTTTTGAGCAGTGTATTTCACGCCTTGCAGTGTTTTTGAATGATTCACTTTCTGGTTTTTTCTTTCCTGTTATGAGAAGTGCCTTTAGTTCTGTTGTTTGGTTAAAAATACCTTTTTTTGTTGTTGTATGTCTGCGTTTGGGTCTTCTGTTGAAATGTGTAATTTTGATCTGAAACTAGTTCCATATATTTCCACCGAATAAAAAAAAAAAGAGAGACAGTGCCCGGTAGAGTGGCAGATGTATTGTCAGATTTTGTCAGCTGTAATTTGGACTAGTTGGACTGTTGAGTTCTCAGAGCTGTGGAAATGAAGGCAGCTTCTCAAATGCACCAAGGCAGAACCGGCTCTGCACAATCAGAGGTAAAGGATGGCGGCTGTTACAGCAGGGAAATGGTTAGAAGGCAGAAAAAAAAAGATAGAAGTACAAGAAAGAAATTGAAAAAATCACAAGCTGCATGAAGTCTCCAGTGCTTGAGAGGTTTTTGGAGGGTGGCAGGGATGGATTGGTTGATAATCGTGTGTAATTATTAGTCTTTTTTTTTTTTGCCTCACCATCATTTTCATGTCTACTTTTTAAGTATTTGTGCTTCTTCGGCTGCTACGGCGGAGCGGTCTTTGTGCTCTGTTCTCTTTCATCTTCTCTGCACTGAAATCCCTCTTTGTTTATGCACCAGAAAGATACAGGGCAAGGCTCAAAACAGTGAAACAACAGCAACATGAAAACATGAGCATAATCTGTCCAGTGAGGAAAATGGATGTGGTTTGAGTATATGACTTCTATATATCATGTATTTTTAGCCTACTAATAGCAGCAGACCTTATAAGTCTTTGTCTCCACTGTGTAGGTGGAAGGCTGAGACAGCAGGTACTGAAAAAGTCTTTTCAGATTTATCAATATTAGTATGGACATAGCCTCAGTGTTAGGAAATGTCCCTATTGAGAATCTGTTTGGCCAGGATCCAGGTAGCCATAGAAGTCCCCACAAATGGAGCTTGTTCCCTCCAGGCGGAGAAGTTCTCCTCTCCTCCACTTTTAAGGTTGTTTGGCCAAAAACTCCTCGTGCCACAATGCAGAAGACAGTTTCTAAAGAGGCAGTATTTACTCAGACTGCTTCAGGTACACCATTAAACTGAAAATAATAATGAGGCCCGGCACGCACGCACACACACACACACACACATACAGGTATGCAGGCAGTCATGGGAGATGGATGATGGATGGGTGCTCTAACAGCAGCTGCTGCTGGACCTGGTGTGCCGAGAGGCCGCCGGGCATGGCGGGTATGAACAGTGATGGAGGCTGTGGAGCAGGAAGAGGTGCTGTGGCTCCGATGCAGGATGTTTGTCAGTGACGGAATGAGGCCAGTCTCTCCTCTGCTGCATGTATGTAGATTACTACTACACCGTGCAGGCTGTGTACAAGGAGACCAGGAAACGAGTACAATCCCAGTAAAGGAGGGAGCTGCAGCGCGTTATGCCGTCTGTCACTTTGTCTTCCTGTCACAGTTTGTCACCTCGATGATCCTCAGCTCACAGGATCTCTGCGTTTGACTGTTTGTCTGCAGAATCGATAAAATTCACGTAGTGGTACGACTTTACCCCGTATGCCCCGTAATGGCAGGCCCACTTCCTGCCTGCATGTCTGCTGCAGCTGGCAAAATCCAACACAGAGATGCTCCAAAAATCAAAACCATGTCGAGCAGAATGAAAAGAAGAATAACAATCACTTTTTTATTCGAAAATTATTAAATTCTCACTTTTACTTTATTTAAATTTAGCAAGCAAGCAGTTTCATATGGCACATTTAATTCTAGGTTTAAACACAATGCTGCACAAAGTGTAAGCTCCCACAGAGGCCGCATATACATAACTCATTACATTTAATTTAATTATGAGGCAGATCTAACCAAAAGGACTGTTAACAAATAAAAAGCAATCATAAGATATGAAAAATATAAAACCCGTGAGTTAATTCCATAAAAGAAGTAGAAAATTAGTAACATATTAAAACAACATTAGAACAGTAAAAATTATAAAACATATACATGGGACGCGACCAGCTTATGGTTATGCGTCTGTTACAACAAGGTACCGACACCAGTCTGTCACACCGGGTGTGAAAACGCTCGAGCTTGGAGGAGGCAGATCACATGACTCACAGTTGCTGACTGTGAGTTTATCGGGCAATGCCAACTTTATTCTAACAAGATTAAAGACGTTCATTTTCTCAGTCAATAGAGTATATGTAGCAACATTAAGTTCCATCAAGTCCTCCAGCGCTGCATGTAGAACTGAGAGCGAAGTAAGACGGTGACCGTTTGGCTCACATCTTGGTTTTGACTGATGGTGTGGCTGCTGGGACTCAGTGCGCCTCACATGAACCTGATGTCTGCTGTTAGGACATTTAGGCCACGTGACCCGTGTCAAGCCCCCTTCATGACTTACAGTAGAGCCAACAGCACATCAGGTTCCGCCCAAATGTGTCTCTATTGCCGCCAGGTGTCAGGTGTGAGAAGCTTTTCAGGTGTGCGTTGGATACTTTTGACCATCTGGGCCTTTTTGCGTGCTGTTGTAAAAGATAAACAGTTATAGTTTGCCGTGAGTCATTTTACAATGCTGTCTTCTAAATGGTTCATTATTCATGTTTTAATGCGACACTGTTTTTAAAAACCTTCCCATAAATCGGGGAAAGTCTCGTTTAAACTTCCTGCAGCTTTCGAAACAAGTGCATCTCCGGGGGCTTTGGAAACGTTTCCTGCACACTCGTCCTGGGGTCGCACTCACTTCGTCACTTGTTATTTCAAACGCTACAGCCAACACACGAGGTCCCTGTGACCCACAAAGGAATACTGAGATGAGACTGATCATACAGGACTTTGATTTTTGTTCATGCTGTGGAAACAAAATCACAGGACAGATGACGGCTTGTTTGGGTCGCCTTCCTCCACACAGTACAAACTCGTCTCAATAAAGTTTGAAGCCTCATCAAAATGTGACTGTTCCCTAGCAACTGACTTTTACATTTGGAAATAATTCCATACGTCCATATGAACACAAAATCTTCAGGCAAGGGTCAACATTTTTGGTTTCTGTCTCAAAGCTGTGTGGACAGCAAAAGAGTGAATCTCAAAACCATCCTGGAACACTGTTTGCAGACACGTAGCGGATCCAATATGCAGGACTCAGGCGCTTTAATGCCAACATTTTCCAAAAAGACAAAATAAAGGCAGTGCAGGAACATAAAGACTAGGAAACAAGTGGAAACCACTGAGTGAGGAAGGATACAGCTGGGAGGGAAAACAGGAACTACGGGAAACACGGAGCGGGAGAGCACACAGCATTGAGGGATCCGACAAAGGACAAGGGGAGACTCAGACGACGAATACCCAGTGACTAATGAGGGGAGAGGAATCGGGTGGGAGCACAGCTGGAGGCTATAGACATAACGAAGTGGGGAAGTAAACAACAACAGTTACCACAATAAAACAGGAAGACACAACTGAATGGGAGAAGAGAAAGACTAGACAGGGGAACGTGGGAAGACATGGGCAAGCGCAGATGAGACAGGAACACAAAAGGAAACTCTCCTTCTTATAACCATTACCAAAATAAACCCGACAGACTCGACTAATAAGGATAACAGAGGCAGAGATTCCTGCATTGCTGCTTAATTTCAGAAAAACTGTTCAGTAACTTTTTTCTAGGTTCCCATGATAACTAGTAATAATAATAATAATACTTTGAATATAAATGTAGTTTGAAACTCGATTCTCTATAGGACCCCCACGATCCCCAAAATGGGGGTAAAATCCCTGATCCTAATACGTTATTCTCAATTGCTGGAAAAAATTCAGTGATCTTTTTGTTTCCTACTTCTGCTTATTGCTAATAATAATAATAATAATAATACCTCTGATCTTAAAAAACAACTTTCAGAACAACACCAACACGATTCTTTGCAGCCGCAGTTGGAAGCTGACGTAGGGACTCTTTGTGTGGCATCTTTATATGATAAATTTGTAAATTGTTATTAGCTCGGATGGCCTTACTGTGGGTGGGAGACGGCGTGTGCAGCTGTCTCTGTTTCAGCCCCCTCTCTGTCTTTGTGTTTGATATGTGTGCAGGAGGTAGGCTGCGATCGGCAGCTGGCCAGCGGTGCCAGGGAGGATAACTGTGGCGTCTGCGGCGGCGACGGCTCCACATGCCGCCTGGTGCGAGGACAGGCCCTGCCCCCACCTGACCCCTGAACAACGTAGGTATCAGAGGGCCTCGGAAACTCCCTTCTCATTCCATCTCTAAGCTTCACATTCTGCAAGCTAATCCTCAGCCCTTTAAGTCTGAAATATCCTTTGCACATCTTTCCCCGCTCTGAGTGTTATTAAGTCTGTCACCTTCCTGCCTCCTGCAAATGGCTCAGTCTGAGCTTTCTGGGCCATTTTAAATAATAAACTTTCAGCTCAGGCTTAATGTCTCCCTGCTTGTTGCAAAAAATGTAGATAAAACGTGGCCTGTATCTCTGCCCGGGCCTCCTCCCAGTCAGACTCAGTGGGAAATGCATTATGGGTCTCACCTGGCTTGACTTGACTGATCAGTCCTCGCTCAGTTGAGCCATCTTGGCTTTGGCCCCTCCTTCTCCTTGCCCTCCGGCCTTTATTTATTTATCAGGGCTGCACTATTAAAATGCCATCTGGTTTCACCACTCTACCCACTATTAAACATGCATCAGTGATTGTTTTTCTTTCACATTTTCATAAAATTTGCTTCTTCAAATCCAAAAGAGCAACAACAACAACAAAAAAAAAACCCCAATGGTGCACAACAGGAAGAGCAAAGCAGAAAATGTGTGTTTGGAAATGAGTTTTAATCAATTTCCATCTTAAAACAACAGAACGGCATCGATCGTCGAGTCTGTCAGGAGAGATTAGATGGAAAACTACTGACGAGAGCATTGGTATTCGTTGCCGGCTGTGGATATCTGGAATACTGCTAAACAAACAAAACAGCCAACTAACCAATAAATACATAAATACTTAATGTTCACCTGTCAGCAATTTGCTTTGAGGGGAACCTGACGTCAAAGCAAACAGAAAGCCGCGCATGCCTGTGCACACTGAACAGAGATGTGTTTGCCAGATATTCGTCCTTCCTGCTCCGCTTCAGACTCTGTCTGAGCGAACTCGGCCCGAGCTGCCAGCACAACAAATAACAACTTTACAATCCCGAAAATGTGAAAATACAATTCAGATGTTTCCAGGGCTTCTCAGCATTTTCCCAAGTTTTAGCAGCTTAATGAAGTCGACATTGGCAGAAAACATATACACATTCCAGAGTTATTGGCTCTGGATTGTGTATGTATATCAAATTTTTCAAATGAAGTAGCTTTGGCATGCCTCGGAGAGTGGAAATGAATATGGCTGGTATTAAAACTCACAGCCAGTGACCGTGTAAATATTTCTGTGGCTTTTAATGTGTGGAATGCAGTTGGAGAACGGTGGGGTGTGTCGGTGCTGCTGAGGGGGACTTTTATAGAAACACAAGACTTCAGGAACAGTGGGATAAAGCTGAAATGGGCCTGTTTGAGAAACACAAAACCTAGAGATGAGTCTCATCCTGACCTGATTATGGAGTCTGAAAATCTGCACGTTTAGGGAAATGTTTAGAATTTCCTTAGAGAAAAAAAGTTTGGGACAAAATGTTTGGAAATGTAATTTTTTTTTTCTTGAAAGAATCAAAACTCAGCAACACTTAAAGAAGGCCAAAAACTGTAAATAAAAGAAAGACATAGTCATAGACCGCCTCAGGAGTGAAGACAGGAACAGTTCTTAAGATGCTTTTTCTTCCTTCGTCCATCGAGCGTGCAGAGGAGTTTTATATTTAATTCCTCTTTAGAGAACAACTGTAATCATTGCAGCCAAAAATAAGCCCAATGAAACTGGAAACCTTTACGTGAATCTAAATGTAATTACTTCAATTCCACCTTTGATGACACAAAATAACAGATTAGAGCTGATTATTGTTTAAAATTGCAGATTAAACTGATGCTTCTTCTGATCATTTTCAAGCATTTTTCCTGATTATTGGAACAAGAAAGAATAAAATATGTAGCTCGAGGTCTGCTCTCTTTATTCTTGCACAGGTGCATCAGGCTTTCACGAGGCCTTTCTTCATTTCCTAATTAAGGCTGCGAGGCTGAGCGGGGGTAGGAGGCTTGAAGGATTGTTTTTTAGAGACTTTGGCCTCTACCAAACTCAGTTCTGCCAAATTAATGAGTTAAATCAGTGGAAAAAATAAACAAGAAAATAAATCTAGTCAGACATGCAGTGGAAGCGTTTCTTGAGTGATTTTGATGCTCTGTGTGTCTGTACAGAGTATTGTTGTAAAGTACAGAGCCCCGCAGAGAACTCGTGTTATGCAGTCCAAGCCTGTAGCCAGCAGCATATTTCCCTAATGGGCAGTAGAAGTCTGCCTCGGTACGAATGTGACCATCGGGGGGTCGATGCAGTGGAAAGAGCCTCTGTGTTACTGCAGAACTCAGGTCAGCAGCATCAGGTCTGCCTGTCTGTCACACTTAAGGTCTGTGTCCTCATGCGAGATTCGTCCTCCTTCTCCAAAGTCCTCGAGAGTGCTGCAGGCTGCAGATGTGCACAGGACTGTGCACAGACCTTCAGAAAGCCTGAAGATATATGAAGATATATGGCTCTGAGAAAGGAAGGAGGTGATCACGTATTACTCGCTGCTACTTCCTGTGAGAGAGCTGAGAGGATGAACACTCAGCAACAATCACGGTGCCGAACCTTTGAACTTTTCTGCCGTGAGCCGACGGTGGAGCGTGGTTGAAGGCTTACAGAGACCTCGTCTGCAGCATCATGCTTTCCCCACGTGGTTTCCTCGACCTCCTCACGTCCACTGGGACACCAGCAGCGTTTTTTAGCTACACGATAAAAAGCCAAATAAAAACCCAGAAAATGTTTTTAATCCATCCTGAAGGTAAAGTGCTGCCATCCACTGAGCTTGTTCAGTGATTCTTGACGCTGTGTTTCAACCCGTGAGCCTTCAGCCCAGAACAGCTGACCAGAACACCAACAAAGGGAGAGTATTTCTACTTCATTCACTCGGGCTCATACCCGCTGTGCAATTTTCTATTAATTAGAAACCTAAAAGATCTGGTTCAGATGTAAATGTTTTAGACATCTACAACCCCAATTCCAAAAAAGGTGGGATGCTACATAAAATGTAAAAAGCCAAAAAGAAAACAGGATGCAATGATTTACAAATCTCATAAACCCATATTTGATTCCCAGCATATCAAATGTTTAAAGTGAGAAAATGAACCATTTTAATATAAATCTGAGCTCATGTTGAGTTTGATGGCAGCATCACGTCTCTAAAGCTGTCACAGGGCCGTGTCTCCAGCTGTGCAGCATCCCCTCTGCTTTAACATCAGCCCGTAAACATCTGGAACCGAGGAGAGCAGCTGCTGGACTTTGGGAGAGGAATGTCGTCCCGTTCTGTCTGATAGAGGATTCCAGGATTCTGAAACCTGGAAACACCTCTCAGCACTGATGGAGCCTTTCCAGACGTGCCAGCTGCCAGTTCCTCTGATGCACCATCAGAGATGCAGGCTTTGAACTGAGCTGAGAACAGCCGGATGGTCCCTCTGCTCTTTAGTCCATGGATCCGTCTGACCTCAGAACAGTTTCCACTTTGCCTCAGTCCATTTTAAAGAGCTTTGGCTCAGAGGGGACGGCGCTGATTCTGGATCCTGTTCACATGTGGCTTCTTCTTCTTCTTTAACCTGCATGTGTGCATGGCACGCTGAGCTGTGCTCACTCATTTCTGGAAGTGTTCCTGAGCCCGTGTAGTGATTTCCAGGACAGAATCAGGCCCGTTCCAGGGTTTCCAGCCTCGTCCCTGCACACAGAGATTTCTCCAGATTCTCTGAGTCTTCTGAGGATATTATTACTGTGGATCAAAGTCTTCATAATTTTATGTTGAGGAACATTGTTGTGATTGTTCCACAAATTTTTATATGCCTGTCGAAAGACGGGCCATATTATGCGATTACCCATGGCAGGCAGGAGGGGTGGTGGGCGGAGTCCAGTGACGTGTCTGTTCAATAACTCAAGAACCATTTGGCCTACAGCTACCAAACTTTGTGACTAGATAGCTTATGACCACAGCAAGTTTAGGATTGTACATGAGGTCATTGGGTCAAGGTCATATGGTTAAATCTTTGTTTTTTTGTTGAGTTTTTTTCATGTCCCCTTCATATCTAAGAAATAGTTTGAAGGATTTTGATTGCATGATTATTCTCCATATCAAGACAACTGGAGCTCAAGGTCAAAATTCAAGGTCACGTGATTATTAAGCCATGTATTTTGCCTGGCTGGGTGGTGCTCTCTAACCAGCCATGTCACTAACATTTTGCCAGTTAATCTGATTAGCTGCAAAATGTTCCTCCAGCTGTTTCTTTTTAGTGCCACTTACTATTCCAGGCTTTTGGTGCCCTGTCCCAACTTTTAGGAGATGTGTTGCTGCCATTAAATTCAAACTGAGCTCATATTTTTCATCAAATACTAAAAGCTTAAACATTCGATATGTCCTCTGCAGTCTGTTGTGGATAAAATATGGGATTATGAGGTTTGCAAATCATTGAATTCTGTTTTTATTTACATTTTACACTGCGTGCCAACATTTTTGGAGCTGGGGTTGTACACCTAGCTGTTGTCTTGAAATGCAAACACTGTCTGTGTTTTGTTAAGCTTATGTAAGGGCTGGCTGTAGCTCAGGATGTAGCGCAGGTCACCTGCTAACTGGAAGGTTGGTGGTTCAATCCCCGCCTGCTCCAGTCTGCATGCCAGCGTATCCTTTGGCAAGATACTGAATCCCAAGTTGCTCTCTGAGCATGAAAGTTAGATAGAAAGCACTTAGAAAAACAAAGCACTATATAAGAACCAGCCCATTTACCGTTACATTTGATTGACATTTAATTTTTTTGTGAAATGGCACTCCAGGTGCACAGGTCATCGTTGCTGGATGGCAAAGAACACGTTTCTGGCCTTTATGTGTGTGCATGTAAACCAAGTTTGGCCTCACTGTGTGTTGGTGAGTGTATCTCTACAACCCTTCCTGCTGTGCTGCTGCAACTTAAGAAAGCTCTGGTTTTAGGAGACGTCTTTTCATTTTTCTGAAAGGTTTTTACCAAATTTGACCAAATCTCAGCGTTGCTTGGAGATCTGGAAAAGTCATCTGTCCAGCATTTTGAAATAATTCTCAAGAAATGATGTGTTAGTGTTTCGCAGCCACTAGGACCACCCTCCTGAAGTTGAATTAAATCCAATCAGTGACGGGTTTTTGGTGTGTGACTGGGTGGGCCTAATGGAAACGGGCCCAGTATGAATGCCAAAGCAAAGACAGAGATATAAACACAAGCGTGATCCAGACAACAACACTAAGTGCTTGACAGACGATAAGCTTTCATCCTGTGTGGACTTTGGTTCATTCAGACGCTGGGTGCCGAGCTCAGTGCGCTGCAGTTAAGATGAAGGCGGGCCGAGGCAGCCACACAGAGGAGTACGCACAAGGGCACAGAATGGATGGGGTGGCGGTGAGACGCCTTTGTCCTTTGTTAGTGACTGACTAACAAATCCATTTAATATACGCTACGGCCTGTTAGCGAGCACGGCCAGAACGCTGAGCAGCATTTAAATCCCAGCAACAAGACATTTTACCAACACTTGAGGCGGCCTGGAAACAGAGAGCAGCTGGGAATTTGCTGTCAAACAGCCCTAGTTTGAAACACCAAATTCAGACTGACTCAGTGTGTCAGTTTGAATTTAGTTAGAGTAGCCTGTTATTTTGGATGGTTTGTTTTACTTCTCCCTTCCAGTCTCTGATTCTGTATTTTCCACATGACCTGACATTAGTCGATTTCCATCAGTAAGAACACGTCAGACTGCAAAACACATCTCGGTTTCGATTGCTTAACTGAGGTCCCCTCAAAGACTGCCCCTAAACTTTCCCTGAGTGACTCAGGCTCTTCTGTTTTTGGAAAACAAAGACTGTATATAAAAGATGAATGTTTTGGCCATTTTTTTTGGAGCCAGAGGCCATATTTCAGAGGGTGGAGTGGTAAGCTATCACTTAATGCTAGCTTGCTTGGTCTGCGTCCACGGAGTGTATGCGAGCATCACACACAGATACCTGTCACTGACACTGGAATGACATCCGGACTGGAGAAGTGTAGTCAGATGGGAAAAAAGAGAGGGACGGAAGGTGGCTACAAGTACCTTGGAATGGGAACCATGAAGAGGCTCCTTCACCATGAACGGAGGACTCATCCAGTCGGCTAGCGTGGCTAAAAACTAACAAACGTGTGATGTTTGTTGGCTCACATCATGTGATGTGATTCTATCACGCCTTTTAAGGGTTTTTAGCATGTTTTTGCTCCTACCATTGGTGATCTGCGAGAGTACGTCTTAGATCCTGTGAGTACGTACTCTCTGTTTCTGAGACTGGCTTGGCACTGTGACTTGTGACCAGCACTTATTTTATCCCAGGCCAGTGGGGAACCTGTAAAGCTGTCTTACACAAGAGTCAAAGTTTCCTGGCTAGAAGGACTCTACCTGTCAGACTCATTTGTATGTTTTCCATCCAGGTTTTAAGTTTCCGTCTCCGTGTTTTCTCTCCCTGCCCTCAGCTTTAATGTCCCAAAAGAGGAGAGCTGATAAAGGTAGCCAATCACGCACAGTTAGGCCTACCTTAGTGAGAGTTTATTTACAGACACAGAGTATCACCTTTGTTCCTTCTCATCCATTATTCAGGACCCCTCTATTTATCAGTCATTGCATTTGGAATATGAATTTGCAGCAGTATTCCCCAAAGCCTCAGTTTACGGATCCGGCAGCCTCGTGTGAAATGAGCTGTTTATCTACGTTTCATTTCCTTAATTTATTTTGAAGGTTGCTTGAAAAAAATTAAACAACTTGGCTTTACATGTAATCTCCATTTTTAGAGTTCAAGGGGAAAAGCTGCAAATGGCTGAATTTATTTCATCGCTTCTATAAATTTAAGGTGTTGCAGATGCAGCTTTCCAAGTATAATGATGTTTGGGGGCAAAGCCCAGTGGCTCACAGCCACAGCATGGTAATTGTTTGAGCTCAGCTCTCTTTGTTGCTGCAGGAGAAACTAACTTTCAAAAAATGTAGAAAATGGAATTAAGACTCCGTTCCTGCACCTCCTCATTTACTCGTGGAGGCAGAAACACCTCTACAATGAAAAGTCAGAAAGTATTTCTTGGCAGGAAAATCCTTCACAGCAGTAAATACTTTCAATAGTTCAGCTCTGTGCTGTTTCTGCATGCTGTGACCTCACAGCGCACACAGGAGAGGCTCATGATTGACTAGTTAGCCGGGCTCCCTGACATTTAACAGCACACATGTGGATGTTATTTAGATCTGCAGAGGTGATCGCTGCTTCTGTGCAACTGTAAAGCAGGCAGATTTAGGGATAACAGCGCCTGCAGTGTGGTGGTCTCCTCATGTCAGCGAGACGCCTTCAACCACAAGCAGGGAGCACGGTGAAGGAGAGCACGTCTCCTTCATCCAGATGATATATGGAATAACACCTGAGAGATGCAATTTGCCAATTAATGCTGCTAAATAAGCTCCATTAATGCACTTTAATTTTCACCTTGGGGCAGCTTAACAAGCTAACATCTACACTGATTAAAATCCAGGGCAAGATGTTGAAAAGGTGTAAATACACCACCACCACCAGCATATAATATTTGCTGCCCCAAAAGCAAAATGCCTGGGTCACATCCTTAACTGTGAAATAATGATATCTCTGGCAGCTGCACCAGCAGATGGAGGCTGTTTTACGGGACGAGGAGCCCCTTTGGCTGCTGATAACGTTACCAGATTTTGTGTTGATAACACTCACATACCACCAGATTCATGAGCAGTATATTGAGCATGAGTGAACCTTTAAATCCACAGATTTCCACACAGAATTGAAGATTTTCTTTCTTAAATAAACTTTGTGCTGAATTTCAGGCTCAGAGCTAGCTCTACTTGAAGATGTTAGGCCTTTATTAGAAGGTAACAGATGAGAGGTAACTCGGGGGACTCAAGTCAGGCACACTTACCCCACTTTATTGGAATAATAATGAACGTTACACGCTGCTGCCTCTCCAGCCTGATGGGATACAGACAGCTCCTTCAGATTTTGTCCCCTTACCGTCTCTTCACCATCGTGTCCTGCTCTGAAATCCAACATCTGCTGTTTAGCTTGAGTGTGTGCATCACTGGCAGCACCTGTGGTCTTGGTGCTGCCTTTAAGGATGCTTTAATAGATCAAAGTTGTATGGTTTTTCTGCTGGAACAGAGTTTACAGTGGATGACGAGGTTTAGCAGTTCTACAAATCCTTGGTTTCATATCATACCTCTTTTTTTTTTTTTAAGAGTGAATCAGTGAGAAAAAAAAACAGTAAAAAAGAAAAAAAAAGAATTACTACAGGCATAATCACAGTGAATGAAAAATAAACACTGTTTTTCTGTGTTTCCAGTTCACTTTTTACTAAGGATGTGGCTGTTCAGTGCGTGGATCCTGACTCCGAAAATTATATCAGGCATCAGACAGTAGGCCAATCTGTACAGTTCAGTGTGTGATATTCAGTGTTTTCAATGCCACATTTCAGCAGCACTGCACCGGTGACAGAGGATGGCGGAAGCAAGGAAGGGTCAGCAGTTTGGAGGTATTTCAGACCTCCAACACTTTTCCTTGTAGGTTTTTATCTTGACCACAAACTGTGATGAAGTGAGTCGATTGAAAACCCCCAAAGTGCTCAGTCTCATTTCATTTCACTTTTAATGAACTTAAGGAAACACACCTGACACCTTTAATGACAGCGGCATGCCGTAATGAAATGAGTCTCAGACGGACAGACAGATGGATGGATGGACAGACAGATGGGCATATGGATGGATGGATGGACGGACGGACGGACAGACACATAGATGGATGGATGGACTACACATGGATGGATGGACGGACACATGGATGGATGGACAGAAGGACGGACAGACACATGGATGGATGGACGGACACATGGATGGATGGACGGACACATGGATGGATGGACAGAAGGACGGACAGACACATGGATGGATGGACGGACACATGGATGGATGGAGTGGATGGACTACACATGGACAGATGGACGGACACATGGATGGATGGACGGACGGATGGATGATGTAACTTTCAGTTTTTCATGTTCAGAGTTTCTCCAGTGAAAGGCTCTAACCCATTTTCTTTTAGTTTGTTCTGTTCATTAAACTAAATTTGAACAAGGTGATAATAAATTGGCAGAAATGGATCTCTCACTTGACGCCTGCTGAATTGTCAGTTTTGGCATTGCGAGGAATATCAGACTTCCCTGAACAGGAATGGCTACAGTTAAGACGGCTCGTCGGCGTTTCAGTGTTGTAAATGAACACACTTCAAATAAAAGAAGAAATGATACTTTATTCTTTTACAGCAGCACCACATTCAACAAGTACAGTCAATAAATCTTGCATGTATTTTGTATGAATGGTATAATGGTTTGTTTGATGAGATTTAAGTAAATTTGAAATCCATTGTGTTGCGCGTGTCTGCCAGAAGTGGAAAAAGCTCAAAGAAACCCGAGCACCCAGTGCCAGTATGTTCAGTATGGTCGTGTTTCTGGACAAATGGGATCAAATTTCACTGTTTTTTAGTTCTGTTTTCAACACATTCGACCCAACTCATTATATAAAACTCTTTCCCTTTACATTGTAACACAAGAGGTAAGTCCTTAATGAATTTGAATCCTGCCTGGGGCACATTGACACAGGGAGGCATATCTGGTGAAGAGACGAGTGAAGATTGTTTCATTACGATTGAAACACTCCTGCATTTTTAAGGAGCTCTGTGCCGGCACACAGCGGTGCAGCAGCTCATGTTGGTTCCTCTGAATGGTTCAGGATGTTTCAGTACAGCTCTGCTCTGACAGTCTCACCCTGGGGGATGAATTCACCAAACACTTCCAACACCCCTGCATGAATGTTGGTGAAAAACAGCGAGCGAGCTCCTGGTCTCACTCTTCACCTGATGCACTGCAGCCTTTGATCACAGCTCATATTTCCAGTGATGAGGGACAGCTGTTGTACCTGAAAAAAGATGCTGAAGGGGATCCAGTGAAATAATGAAGTACTGTACTGTACTTAGTTTGTCTGTAGTTTGAGTATTTATTATTTCTGGCAACTTTATGCTTTTACTTTATACGTTTTAACACAAATATTTGTATTTTCTACTGCCTGACGTTTTCCAGACGGACTCGTTACTTCAGGTTTCAGACATCTGAAGGGAAGTTTTTATTTCACGGTCACTGCGCCTTCAATATCAAAACTATTTGAGTCCTAAAGGGAGGAACAACAACATTCATAAAAGCCAATCCTATTAGTGTATGTCCATCGCTGGGGCTTACCGCATACAAACGAGATGAAAGAGGCTAAAACGATGTAATTCATGCATCATTTATAGAGCTGTGCTCAGAGGTTAAAGTGGACCAGAGCGATGTGAAACAGCATTTTTGGTGCCGATGAAGCTGTGGCCGTGGTACTTCAGCATCTAGTTAGCACTACAGAAGAGGAGCGAGCATAAACGGAGTAATGCGTCTTGTGGCGGGTAACTTCAAATTCAGCGTTTCTATCAGCTCAACAGATATCAGCAAACACACAAACTGTTTGTGTGCAGTTTGTCACACAGTGTGTCTGCGAGTTGAAGGTCCAGCTGCTGTATTTCCCGCGGGGAGAGACGAGTGAGAGAGAGTCTCGCTCAGAGATGGAGAAAGATGTAAGAGAGGCAGGAGAGGAAGCAGAGAGGTCAGATTTAAAGGTAAGGACTGCTCAGTGACATCTGAGAAACTGGAGGTTTAAAGCTTATAATTTTTAAATATATATGATGTAAAACAAACTGAGGTACTCTAACTTTGCGTTGTTCAAAGGTTGCATGAAAATACTGCAGTTTTCATGCAGGACAAACAGGTTAGTTTGCTGTACTGTGGTGAACTGACTGGCTGAGGTTACATTAAGTGTAGCAGAGATGAGTTTGAATTTAAGCTGATGTTGCTTAGATTCCAGCTGTATACAGTCGAGGATAAAGGCAATATAACAGTATGCTGTCAGAGTAGGCGATGGAAATCAGCCAAGAATGCTTGTGAAATATTGGGTTACATCTTAATGAATTCAGTTCAAAGAGCAAAGAGCAGCAGCTTCAGGTCAGCTGATCACAGCCTGTACACAAAGAACATCTTCTGGAGCTCACAATAGAAGGGTGTGATTGATTTCCCCCACGCTGCGCCACTACAGCCGATCTTAGGGTTCCCCCACCTGCCGGATCCACTGTAACCCCTGAATACACTCACTGTTTTTAGGTGTGGAGGCACCGTCTCCCTCTGCAGTGTAGGCAACAATTCTTTCATTCTTTCACTGCATGTGTCCTACATAACAGATTCAAGCTGAGTACATTCATTAATATTATAATTTAGATTGGAATAATGTTTCTATTCTGTTCTCATGTAATATTATATTAATATAGCACAAGGTTCAGTTAGCTTTGCACAAAAATAGAAATGCCCTCCAGAGACCTACTTTTACTTTCTTTACTTTACTTTCGTGTTCATAGTTCATGCATCTTCACTTTTACTTGTGTAAAGTGAAGTGTATTCAGTACTTCAGTATTTACAAGAGTATTTTTTTAACACAAGTATCCGAACTTCTGCTTAAAAAGTCTGTACTGTGGCCACCTCTGGTTGTGAGTGAGGTGGGGTTGTTTTTATGGTAAAATAAAATCCAGAACTTGAAAAGAAAGGCAAACATTGCAGGTTCTCTAGTTCACGTGATTGTTTTATTAAGACAAAATGTTTTGGATGTGACTCTCACATGTTCTCTAAGTGTCCACCTCTCTGTTTAGTGTGCTGTGTTGTCACTAAAAATGAAACCTTTCCAATCTCTTTTCCCGCCTGCAGCTCTGAAGTCGGTGCTGGAGGTCCCGATGGGAAGTCGCTTTCTCAGACTCAACGCCAAAGGCCCCGATATGATCGGTGAGTCCACTTTATTATTAAACAGGAGCGAACATGAAGACCTAAGCCACACTGAAGGCTTAAACACACACGAGGTCATTGGAGAGAGAGGACACACCTGGGAAAAACAAGACACAGGTGAACTGAATCAAACTAGCGAGACAGCGGGGAAGCAAAACTAAACGCAACGCACACGAGACGAGAGACTAGCAAAATAAAACAGGAAGTAACTAAACATCAGACACAGAGATGGAGACGTGACAGCAAGACACACGGAGCTAGCTACAGAAGCTAGATTACAAAACACACTTATGAGCATTTTCTTTTGGCATATTATTTTTTAACAGGGAATATTTAGGAATTGTAGATTTTGACTCTGTGTTCAAAAGTCAGACTTAACCTCCACCAGATCACCAGTGATCCATCCAAGGTTATGGTTTGGGTTAATATTAATGTCCAAACCTTTTTATCAAAGTTTCAGCCGTTTGGACACCCAACTGGAAAACAGCTGAAGCTTTTAAAGCCAAAACGAAGGCCAGCCCCAACCCCAGACAGCTCGCCGTAAACCTGCTGCACGCTAACACGTCAAATATGATTGCCACGTCAGACATGGCTAATAGTTTGTCTTAGACTGACAGTATTTGCTTTTTTGATTTGTCACAGATTAATTCCTCACAGTCCTCAGGGGTTACAGAGTTACTGCAGTGCACCCTGCACCAAGTTTTTTTAAAGTCTTACAGAAAAATACAATATGATCTGTTCTTTGTTCTTCATTTAATTCAGACTTGTGCTTCATTGAGTTCAAACCGTTTCATTCTGACAGCACAGGCCAGAATGATGCACAGCCCGAAGCCGGGGGCACAGGCAGTGGTTTTCCAGCAAAGCAAGAAGCCATGGAACTCATCAGTGTCCTGGCAGCGGATGGAGAGTTGCTTTCTAAGCTTACTGGAAGCTATTGGGAGTACATAAAAACTAGAGTGTACTTCCAAACACAAACACACTCTCTGAAAACACTCAGGAAAAGATTACTGGCTCATATATCTGCCAGTAGATTTTAGTGTTTTGTTCCAAGAACCAAGCACTGGGGCAGCAAACGCCAGCAGGCAAATACAGGTGGACTGTGCAATTTAGTCTTAACAGCCAGGAGGTCAGCAACCTTCACACCACTCACTGTACAATTTCAGGTAGAGTGAAGTTGCTCTAGTCTTCTAGACCTGCAAATTGGTTAGGTTTTTAAGGCGCTGGCAGTTTGCCATCATAGTGATTAATGATCCACAGTCAGCTATCGGAGGGCGCTGGAAGATGGATCCTCCTGAACGGCCTGTTTACACAAAAGCCATGCAGCTACTCTCAGTGTGCGCCAGGTTGTGGTACAGTTGTGCTGACTAATTCAGGTTAAGTCATTTGTGGGCAGATCCTTAATGAATATGTGTCTGGTTGGTCCCATGTGTTGCTTTAGCGTTACACTTTTTTTTAATATACAGTTTCAGTCCCAGATAACAAACTTGTCTTGATCACCAGACCCATTGGAGGGGTCTTTTCTTGGTTGCCAGATTTGAGCCACAGGAAAGCCCCTAGCAGTGCCACAGGTCAACCAACAATGAACCAAATAAAGCAAAAATGTCCCTAATATGGCTCGGATATGTTTGGAGAAAAACCCAACAGGATTGGCTACATCTACAGTAGTTTGGTTTTTATATTTTTAGTGTGTTTTTAGTTTTATTTATTTGAATTATTAGAGTGTTTTTATTCTTTCTATACGATAAACGGTGGCAGCTGTAACTACAGAAATTTCCCTCTGGGAATAATCAATAAAGTATTTCTGATTCTGATTTTGCTTTCACTCAGTGTACCCACTGGTGAATGTGCCACATCTTTGCCAAACCTGGCCCGTGTGTGGTTTGGGATGTTTGGGCCATATTCAGGGTCGCATCCAAGCAAGATGTAGGGCGTCGCTGCTAGACGCGGCACACACCAAGACACTGACTGCTGTTAGTTTCAGAGATCTGTGATCTCCTGCACAGAGACCTTCAAACGTGAGAGCATCATATTCCAACAGTGAGTCTGAGGGTAAGACTGAGCAGACACTTTTAGTGAAGAGAGTTTGAAGGGGGATGTTTAATGAGCTTTGGATTGAAACCAAAAGTAGAAGCCGCAGAAACAAAGTGAAAAAATGAATTTCATTCCCAGCGAGTGGAGTTCAAACATTCAGAAGGAGCAGAGCTGCTCTTCCTGCTCTTCCTGCCCATTAACTTAAAAACACCGCTGGGGTTTGGACATGAGTCTCTTTGGAGGTTTTTGTTGGATGCATCCGCCTGGGATAGACCCAAAGAAATGCTTGTGGAATTATTTCCTCCTTAATGCCCTTTGAAAGTCGAAACATCCCACGGGAGGAGCTGGAGAACGTCGCTGTGGAGAGGCTACAGCACGCTCTGAGTAATTTAAGGATTTTACCTTTACGGGTACCGCAGTTTTGCCAGTGGCCGACAGCCCAAAGGTTCAAAGCCGGAACCAAAGCAACGCTGTTCACAATAAAACCTTAAAATCTGAGAGGAAAATGCACATTTTACCTCATTTCTCTTTTCATTTGACAGATCACAGGGGCTGATACTGGACCTTAAAGTAGCTACTAACGGTGCATAATGTGCACCTTTCACTGCCTGGGAACACACATGTATATTTTTGCCCTTGAAAAAGGACACACAGCTGCCTATAATGTGGAAATTTAACCACACACATCTTTCGCAGTACCTTGAACTTAATACCCCCGTGAAATCAGCAATTCCCAGAGCAGTGCTCGTATAAAATCCCGAAGAGGAAGCCAAAGCTCTGGCCCGTCTCTGTATTCTGAGATGTGTGTGCGTGTGTGTGTTGTTGTTGTTGTTGTTTTTTCACTCTACGGATTTGGTTGTTTCTTCTGAATCGTGCTATCCGGTTTAATTTCTGTGATTGTATCACTTCCAAAAATGAAAAATTGTGCTCTCTACTTCTGGAGTTATAGAGGTGAATCCCACAGCAGCCCAGATTTCTAGTTAGAAGGCCTTCCATGTTTCTGTATTAGAACTTTTCTCTTTTGGTGGAAACAAACAGCACATTTCACACCCAGCCTCCTCAGGTTTGCTCATCATATTTCACACATTTGCATTTTTAAAGCGTGATTTTAATACTGCATGTGTGCGCACTTTAATAACGCTCCCTCTTGCTCTGTGTCTCTCTCAGTTATTGAAGCCGTCTCTCTTCAGGGGAGGAAGGAGGAGACCAGTCTGCTGTCTACAGGCTCCTATGTGATAGGAAACACCTCTTTGGACTTTCAGAGGGAGACCGACCGGCAGACACTCAGGACGCACGGCTCACTCAGTGCTGATTACATTATCAAGGTGAGGCCAAGGAATGAGGACAGGCCTGTCTTCATAGCAAAACACCCTGAGGACTTTTAGCTTCTTACGTACATATTTTATCACAGATACAAGAGCTCAAACATAAATAAATCAGTCTATTGCAGAATATTTAGCAACAGAGGCATTGCTTTAATGAGACTGAGAGCGCGTTGCCAGTGGCACTATTAGTATTTCTGTCAAAGGATAAGCAGAGATACATTTTCCTGTTTGTACTACCTGCATCTCAACCTTCCTTTATTTTGCACTTATAACAAAGGCAAGCACTTAGTGGGGCGTCGACAGTCAGCTGTCTGCACAAGATAAAAGCATTTTGGAGTAACACGCATTCTCTTCTTCTCAGCACATCCGTTGAAAAGCCTGTGTGACTCCGAAGAAGCTGGAGCTCCGGCAATGCTTGTAGAAAAAAAGAACCCCTTTATTGCTTGACTGATGTGTTTCACCGTGGTTAAAGTCTGCGAGTCACTGTTTCCAAATGTAGATGAAGTGAATCATCATCAACCGATACGATGGTTTCTGGGCTGCTCTTCGGCAAATCCAGGCAGCCAAATCTGACGGGCCAGAACCTGCTACTAAAATGTTGTCCTTTCCGAAAGCTTCTGCATATTCAAATGTGATTTTATAACTAATTGTAAGTTTATAAGTAACTGTAAAGTGTGTCTTTATACAGGGAGGGGCTAAAGGGTGGGGCGGCCGTGTCTCCTGATGATGAGATGATTAGAACAGGCTGAGTGTTCAGCCTGTTTCACCTGCTTTGGTTCTTCTGATAGTTAAATATGAGCTTTATATCACACTGAGCGTAATCACAGAGGGCTCACAGTGTATGTATTTCTGTAGAAATGACTTTTTAATGTATTCTGTAGAAATTAATGGGCTTTGGGCTGAGTGACACGTAGCAGACAAACTCTTACCCTTTAACGTGGAGCTGTTGTCATTACCATTCAGGAAATAAATGGCAGCTTAATGGACCAGGAGCAGTTTCTGCATCTCGTTCCCATCAGATAAGCTTAGCACTTAAAACAAAAGTGTTCTTCGTTATATTCTGGCAGCCAGTCAGTAATATCGTCGCTGTCAGCCTCGATACCAACACTCTTTTCCTGATGTGTGCGTGAACTAGATTTGTCCAGTTTGTGCTGGAATCGGAGCTCTGACTCCCAGTGTGCACTACCTCCCTGGACCTGATTACTCAGGTGGACAGAAGACTTCACCTTCTGGAAACGAATCCAACTCAATTTGTCTGCTGAAAATTATGCTACAGCTGCCCCCTGATGTGGGCACAAGCAGCAGATTATGGTTATTTCATGCAGGCTGGAGGGCAGAATTGTGCAGATTAAAGTGTTGTGTTGTTTTATTAATTCGGCTCAGTCAGAAACGCATTTAGTCTTGTCTTCCACTCTTTTGTTTCCTCTGCTTTTGCCCATTGGTGCCCAGCCACAATGGGTACGCTATCAGTTACGCTCTGTAATTGCAATTACTTTGGTGACAAATATGACACATTACCATCTGTCTGAAAGGCCGGTGTGTAGAGGATGCTTTCAGCGCACAAAGCTAAATCTTATCCAGAGCTGCAAAGTCTGTGATGAATGACTCAAACGCCTTTTAGATTAAAAAAGGATGGAAAGTGCACATCTTACCAAAGCCAGTGTTAGAAAGCACCAAGTGTCTGTAAGGATGAACGCCTTCACTCACTGAAGTGAACTTCAACAGGATTAAAAGCTTCTTTGTCATTTCTGTCTTAAACCGTTAGGATTTTATTCCCGTCTATAGTAGTGATGTACTTATATTTCTCCATTCATTTTAAAGGAATACACGCATAATTCAATTCTTTGTGATAACGTTGGCCTTTAGAGCAAAATGTTTGTAAACACTGAATTACTGCATAGACTGGCTTTGGTAAAATCGGCAGAGGTCCCCGTTATTATCTCCTGAGTGGGATCCTCTAACATGCAGAGGCTGACTTTGTTCTGCTTTCCTCTGCTTGCCTTCCCTGCTGCGTGACCCTCTCATCCGCCCTCTTCTGTTGCCGACCGTTGTGTTGTGCAGATGAAGTATGGAGGCTCCAAGGACACCGTTGTCCAGTTTCTGTTTTACAAACCGATTCGATACCAGTGGAGAGAGACTGACTTCTTCCCCTGCTCGGTCACATGTGGAGGAGGTGAGGTGACCGTCGTCGTGCTTGAATAGTGATTTAAAGTGGTTTTAGAGTCATTTCACCAACTTTGTCTAAAGTAGGTTGGTTTCCTGCTTCAGGTTATCAGCTGAACTCTGCAGAGTGCACAGACATCAGGTCCAACCAGACCCTGCCCGAGCACCACTGTAACAGCTACCCCGAGAACACCAAACCCACGCCGAAGCTCAAGGAGTGCAACATGGACCCCTGCCCAGAGAGGTGCAGATAATTGGGGGGGGGGGCTATGCAGTGACGTGCTTAGGCGGCCATACTTGTCAGCCATAGCCGATGGATCAGTGCTGTTGTCCATATTGGATGCTGAAATAACAACTCAGGTCATATTTCAGCAAAATTTTCATGTTCAGTACGTTCACATTGGTTCATTTAACATTCAATACAAATGATGGATCAGATCCTTTTAACTTTGTGCCACATTCAGGCTGATCTACCAGAATATTTAGCCACCTTGTGCAATTGCTGTCACATGGATGGTGGCTGCGAATGGATTAAACAAACATGACAGAACGTGTTCGTTAGTGAGCCACAGTGACAAAACATGTGAAAATACGGGGTGGGCCATTTATGTAGATACACCTTAATAAAATGGGAATGGTTGGTGATATTAACTTCCTGTTTTCCAGATGGATGGTGACCATGGCGGCCATTTTGAAGTCGGCCATTTGGGATCCAACTTTTGTTTTTCCAATGGGAAGAGGGTCATGTGACACATCAAACTTACTGGGAATTTCACAAGAAAAACAATGGTGTGCTTGGTTTTAACATAACTTTATTCTTTCATGAGTTATTTACAAGTTTCTCTTTGTTTACAGCCATTGACATGTCGCAGAGGTTAACACGTGAGGAGCGGATAGAAATTGTGTTGATGTCTGGTGAACGCAGTAACCGGGTCATTGCAGCAGATTTCAATGCAAGACACCCTACGAGACCACCCATCTCCCATGCTACAGTTAGCAAACTGCTTGCCGAGTTTCGTGACACTGGTTCAGTGTTGGATTTGCCAAAATGTGGACGCATGAAAACTGTCACTAATGAAGAAACATCAGTGGCTGTCCTAGCTTCATTCAGCAAGAGCCCACAGCGTAGCACTCGCCGCATGTCACTGGAGAGCGGCATCAGTCGAACATCCCTTCGGCGGATATTAGCTACTCACAAATGGCACCCTTACAAACTCCAGCTGCTGCAGCATCTCAACGAGGATGACCCAGATCGGCGCACTGAATTTGCAAAATGGGCAAAACAAGAATTGGAACAGGACCCTCAGTTTACACAGAAGATTTTGTTCAGTGATGAGGCAAACTTTTATGTGAATGGTGAAGTTAACAAACAAAACCACTGCTATTGGTCTGACACTAACCCACAGTGGCAAGCAGTTTGCTAACCGTAGCATGGGAGATGGATGTCATATCTCTGACATGTCAATGGCTGTAAACAAAGAGAAACTTGTAAATAACTCATGAAAGAATAAAGTTACATTAAAACCAAGCACACCATTGTTTTTCTTGTGAAATTCTCAATAAGTTTGATGTGTCACATGACCCTCTTCCCATTGAAAAAACAAAAGTTGGATCCAAAATGGCCGACTTCAAAATGAGCGCCATGGTCACCACCCATCTTGAAAAGTTTCCCCCCTCCCATATACTAAAGTGCCACAAACAGGAAGTTAATATCAGCAACCATTCCCATTTTATTAAGGTGTATCCATATAAATGGCCCACCCTGTACTTTATATGTACTGTAGCTGTTTCCCCTGCTTCCCTTCGCTTTAGTATGGCTAACTCCAGCCTAGCTCCAGCTGCATACAAAATACAGAGAAAATGTCACACAAAAGCTAAGTTATTACACCCCACCCCACCAAATAATACAAGTATGGAAATATCAGAGAAATTTATCAATAAACTAAGAAGCAATGATACTAAATAATAATAAGTGCATAGTGCGATTATTTTATTTTAACTGTTAATTAGTGCTAAAGTAGGCTGGTAGCTGCTGTCTGCTCATCATTATCATGTTTGTCTCCTCCAGTGATGGATTCAAAGCCGTGATGCCTCATGACCGCTTCCAGCCTCTGCCTCGGTGAGTACCTCTCACTCTCAGCTGACGTATAATTACAGTCTAAAGCATGTCCGACAGTCCAAAGTTGAAATAAAGTACATCAGAGTCCTCCGCACAGGACGCTTGGAGGAATTTATTTACTTTTCAGTTATGTCTTTAGTTAAAAATAGTTTGTATTAGTGATTTCAGGGTTTTTTTGGTTAAGATTATGCACATAAATTAAAAAAAACAAACAAACTTCTTTCCACAAAAGTCTGACTTCCTGTTTTCAACCAGAACAAGAAGGAAAAGAGTCACTCAGCATTACACATCAATCTACAAAGCTCTCTCTCATCTTCAGCTCTTTTTTTTTTATTCTTTAGGGAGAGAACGCACCACCGTTTCAATATGAATTTTTATTATAGGTCCTCCCAAATGTAGTGTATGTGGCGTTCTCAGCTCAGCGCCCGGCGGTCAGTGTGTGCGAGTAGCGGTGACTCTGTTACACGGTAACAGAAGGAGAGAATTATGATTATATTTCTTTTTGACATACTTGTGTGTTTCCTATTTAGAGCCTGAAAACTGCTTTGGTCCCTGTGGATAATTTCCCCCTTCATAACAGCTGTACGGGGGAGGATGTTTCTGTAACTAAACTGGATTAAAATTTGGAATTTTTTTTTAGGGGCGTGGCCTCTTTGACTGACAGGTGGATGGTGACACAGGCAATTGTAGCTGCTAGATGTCTGCTAGGGTTCAGCTTGACCTTGACCTCTGCTGGAGCCTTTTTAATGCAATTATCTGACCAATAACATGGCTGCTGTGGCTTTGTTGGAGTAACAGACCGTCCATGAAGGCGGAGCTCCAGTCTGCTGAGTGAGATTCTGGGATGTTATTTGGATGCCACTGATCAGCAGGTATCTCTCTGTGTGTGAGACACTTAACAATAAGTAACACCTCAGCAGTCCCATCTCCAAATATGATCACTTCCTGCTTGAAAAAGCCAAGATAGTGCCGAGCAAACACAATTACTGAGGCTTTAAAATACAGTTCAAAACCAGCAGGTACATCCGTCTTTTATATTAGAACCTTATTGGTTACGTATTTTGAAGAGCTTCTTTTAAAAATGTGTATGTTTTTCAGAAACGCACACACTTACTGCTGTAGACTTTGTGCACCGGAGATGAGTGTCGCCTCTGTTCCAGTTATCTGGCCTCCGTAGCTGTCCAACACAAACCTGTGTATCCTCAAGGTTACTCTGTCTTAAAGTTCCTAAAATGCCCATCAAATGTAAACCCTGAGGTATCAAAGTCTTGAACTTTGTATCCCCATCAGCCAGCTAAACTCTGACCTACCTGTGACCTCTGTGCAGTGTGAGGACGTCTGGCATTTTGTTGTATTGGAGGAAACACCATTGTTATTTTCAGTGAGGTTGCATAATGAACATGGCCTGCTTTGAAATGAGAAAAAGAATTGGAGAAAGTAGTTTCTGATTAAAAGTTATGCAGTGCAATAATGACTGCAGCTCTAAGAGCCAGCCCTTCTCTGAGTTAATGTCATATTTGTGAGTGTAAACAGGCTGTTGTATAACGGGTTTGTTCAGATCTGCTGTACTTCAGCGTGAGCGTTAGAAACCAGCATTGTTGTGGTCTGTCAAGGCTGATGCTTGACAATAAGACGTACCGTTAATCACCGCAGTTATCTGATTACAACGTAACGAGACAGAGTCCTCCAGGCTTAACTATTACAACATGGCCTTGTTAACGTCTCTGACCTCCTGCGTGTGAGAGAGAGAGAGACGGTGTGGATGCAGTTATTGAATGCTGATTCTAAAGCTTACATAAGTGTACAGTGGAATAGACGCTGCTGTGGAAACGTGTCGGAGTAGCTCAGCTTATTTTGGGCAGGCTGTTCGTGCCTCTCTCTCCACGTGTCCTTATGTTCCCTCCACTGCTGGAAGCTTAAACGTCCGCGCAGATCTCTGCGAGGCTTTTTCTGCTGCCTCGAAGTCGTTCCTGCTCAGTTTGAAAGGGAGAGGGCTCGGGCTTGATCCATGTTAAAAATGGTGCATAAATGTTATTACATCCTTACTTAATGAGCTTATTATCAGTCTCATTGAGGCGTGAAACCAGCAAGCACAATGAGAAGACAAGGCTGCAGGTCAGAAACTGGGTTCTGATCCACTGGATCTAAAAATACTTGAGTTCAGTTCTTTTCTCTGAGGTGCGACTTGAAGTCAGGTGATTTTGACAAAAATTGTGCCGTTTGGGTTTTAAAGTGCGATAATTGCCTCCGTGAGCTTCCTGTCACAGTTGCTGCTGACCTCACTGTGAGCAGTTTTTTGTTCATGCAGGAAGTTCATTTTGCCCCCTGCTCACCTCTCTGAAAGCCTCGGATCTAACATGACATGAAATTCCCACAGTACGTAAAACTGATTCAGCAGTGTGTGCGTGTGTGTAGCTGGGAGCAGGGCCCCTGGACCCAGTGCTCGGTGTCCTGTGGTGAAAATGGGGGCTGGCAGGATCGCAGCGTGCTGTGCGTGGAGGAGGACGCCCACGGACAGCTCTCCCAGGTGGACGAGTGGAAGTGCACCCACTCCCCGCGGCCTGTGACCAGACAGACCTGCAACGCCTTCGCCTGCCCCCAGTGGGTGGCCATGGAGTGGTCTCAGGTCAGTGCTTTCAGAACAAGAAACTCTCTGAACTGTTTGCTGGTTATTTTTTTTCCATCAGTTTCCATTTTATTTTGTAAAGGGTGTCTATATGTTTAAATTTGCCTTACATCATATGCAGCACATCTAAGTTGTGAGCCCTATGCTCTGCCTGTTGCAGTTGACCATATAAAGAAATCTGTGAGGATGTGACATCAGCTGATTTTTTTTGCCACACTATTTGAAACTTTCAGCCAGGCTTAAAATGAACGTACGACATTGGGACTCACTCTGAAATTGCTCTGGCTGTGTTTAAACAGTCATTCACTGACAGGAAACCTCTGTAAACACCAGTTCAATGCAGCCCTAATCACTTAAGTTGGTCTGTGAAGTAACGAGTGTGCTGCCATGCCATCACAGTGCACGGTGACGTGTGGCCGCGGGCTGCGGTACCGGGTGGTTCTGTGCATCGACCATCGTGGGCAGCACATCGGAGGCTGTGAACCATCACTCAAACCTCACGTGAAGGAGGACTGCCTCGTCCCCGTCACCTGCCACAAGCCCAGAGGTGGGACACTGATGCCTGACAGCCGTGTGCGTGTGTGTGTGTGTGTGTGTGTGTGTGTGTGTGTGTGTGTGTGTGTGTTAGTTAGAGCTTCTTCCACTACACACAGATCCTAGTCTGGACCTTAAGTATTATTGCTGTAAATGTCATTACAGGGAAAGCATGCCTCGTACAGTGGACTGTAAAAATTATTACTTTTGGCTCAAGTGGGATTAATACAAGTTTGTTTTCTGAGGAGAGCACGGGAGGGTCAAAATTTCAAATCTGTCTGGTGAATTTTGTAAAATGTGTTCCGTGGTTGATTAACATCCATTTGGTTTCCCTCCCAGCTCACACTGGGATCCCTTTAGTGTCATTGTCAGCGTGCAGGCAGTCTTCAGTAGAAGTCCCTCAGTGTGAGAATGAGGTCACGGGACTTCTCACTGTGGTGATGAAGAGAGTGGAGGACAAACGTGTTTCCAATCTGGCCAAAGTTGAGAGGATCTATTTTAGAAAAAGAACAGATGCTACACCAAAAAAGTGTCACTATGTTGCCAAAAAATGAGAAAATCTGCACACTATTTGACTCCAATTTAATAAATTCATTCTTAAAAAATTCTTTCAAACATCAGAACCGCAGCGTAGGAGCCCTCTCACATCTTTTCCTCTCTCTGTGGCGT
>JAMQGT020014988.1:0-12500 GCA_024447675.2 Pterophyllum scalare | reverse complement strand
GTGAAAATGTGGTAATTACACTGCATGCTGCAAAAAGCATATTAAAGGGGGAAAATACCGTTAACACTGACTGTGATGTTCCTCAGGGCTCTGCTTTCCTTCTCTTTACATTTATGAGACAGAAGGTTTATAAGGCTCATATACACACAGATCAGTTCCTGAGAGGAAAACACATGAACGCATCATTGCAAATTCACAACAGATAGCCTCACTGCACTCGATGCACTCGATATATTCAGCATATAGGGGCTGAAAAAGTCGATGCAGAAGTGAGTCCGTCCCCACAGACTCGCACGTTAAAATGCCTTTACAGCTAATATAAACATGCTCACAGCCTCACCTGTTTAAACTGGATTAAGTTTGGGGCGTGGCCTCTTTGACTGACAGGTGGATGGTGACACAGGCGGCTGTAGCTGCTAGCTGTCTGCTGGGCTTCCCCTCAGCTAACTGGAGTCCCTGAACTGGACCTCTGGGCCGTGTTTGTGCTGTTGGAGCCTTTTGGAGCATTTTTAATGCAGTTATCTGTCCAATAATATGGCTGCTGCTAACCAAGCTAGCTAACATTAGCTGATAACTTAGTACTTCACCGTCTCATCCAAAGGGGTAACAGCACCCTCCAATGGCTGTGGTCTCCCAAGCAGGGGAGAATATACCCAGTCACACCTCAAAAACCGCCTCCATCCTCCTCAGATCCCAGTCCAGTCAATCATCCGTGGAAACCACCACAAACATCTCAGTGTCACACGCCACAGGACGCCCCCAGAAGTCCTGTATTCATGCCTCAATGGGGCAGAACTGTTTCTGACCCACCCCAAAGTAGGAAGGTGTTTTTAATGTGGATCAGTGCACATGTACCACAGATTTCTCTGCAGCTGTGCTCAGGCTGATACAGTCTACATTTTACATTCTAGTTTTTATTTTCTCATTTCAATTTGTTTCCCTTCTCATTTATGCACATTTGCCTTTGCTTTCTCACCTGTCAGAAAGTCTGTGGGGCTGAGCTCTAACCTACCTTCCAGTGACAGAACTGTGTCTAAATATATGCCACCTGCCCTCCGGGGAGCTGAGAGTCTGACCTCCAGGGAACTTATCTCTCTGCTTATTTGTCTTAACAAGCTCACGGTCGTACATCTCCTACTGTGCATCTGCCAGTCAGCAGCTTCAGGATGTCATTACATAAAGCAGCTCAAGTTATTATTCTTCACTTTACTGCCAAGCAGCAGTTATTCCAGCAGCGGTGTATTGGATATACTGTTCCCTCAGTATGATGGTGCGTTTTTCCCTCATGCTGGTATTATCTGCTGCATATGAATGGTTCGGATAGAGTGAGTGGAACTTTTTAAAGACAGAATTACCTTTTTGTGTGTGCCAATCTTACACATTCAGCTAATTCCATAAATGACTGCAGAGTGAAGAAAATCAGCATTACTTCCTGTGCACTTCAGACTCAGGAATTCCTGTCCATGCATCACACAGGAATGTCTTTCCCTTCTTTGAAGGGATTTCTTTTATGTCAGCAGCCTTTATTGATGAACCTTTCGAGGCTGCAGCGCGTGAAATTCAAGAAAGGAGCTCGACACGAGTGTGTGCTGACAGGAACACCTTCCGACAGCATGTTTAACAGCAAACACACAAGAACAAATAATAATGCATTTCAGTCAAAATTATCAATACATGTCTGCAGCCAAGAGAGCTACAATAACTTTCAAATGACAGCTCAGTCAAAAAAAAATTGAGATATAAAATTGAATGTTTTCATTTTCAGTCACTCGTGTCCCAGTTCTTCACTCCCACCCTACAAAAACTCTTTGCTGCCCATGGGATGTCTCTTCCTTCTGTGAACGCCTCAGATGGCAGATTCAGACCCACATCCTTGTTCCCGTGAGGGGGCACTGCTAACCGCTGCAGCGCCGTGCTGCTCCAGTATAACGAGACATTTTGGACAGGACAAAACAGACGGATGAAGCTGCAGCATCTGAAAAGTGATCCAGAAGTTACTTCAAGCGCCATTATTTTTCACGGCCATAGGGGGCGACCCCTCCGGCGTGTCAGCCACGCTTTGTTAGCCAATGAGCATGCAATGGTCTTGGGTGATCCACCCCTCGAGGCTGGTGCAAATGTGCCGTACAACACGCAATCCTAACACTGAGGGGCGCTCAGTGTTTGGAAGCTTCAGCTTTACTGATTTAATCTATGTTTTATTTTGTTAAAAATGTCTTTTCTTTTATTGATTTCAGTAACCTTTGGCCTCACGTTAATGATCACTGTAATAAAATGTTTTTTTAAATTACTTTTTAAGTCAAGTTTACTCAAACGTAACGTGACCAGAAAGATCTGGAAGACAAGCGCTCTTCTGCTGAGCAATAACAGACTCGTTAGCTTGGCTCAGTCATGCTTACATAAATAGTCAGAGATAAGAAATCCCTTTATTAGTCCCACGATGGAGAAATTTCAATGTAGCAGCGGCAAGCTATTGTACAGAGAAAAGACAAACAGTAACTAGGATACAATAAGATGAAGTATAAGAGGCAAGATAAAAATATAATAATGACTTTGGTACAAATCAAATAGGGTATCATGAAATTACAGATGTAATCTCTTTAAGCTCATAATAACAAAATTTAAATTGAATGAATGAATTAAAGTGACCGTGTGACGTCACCACCACTTCTGCTCCTGTCCTGGGTTCAGATTCATACCCGGGCCCTGGTCCCCCTGCAGCACCACCTGCGGACCTGGCAGGCAAACCCGGGAGGTGAAATGTCAGGTGCTGCTCGCTTTCACCAAGACAGAGGTGGACCTTCCAGAGGAGGAGTGTGGTGAGGACAGGCCCCAGCTGGAGAGACCCTGCAACCACGGGCCATGCACCAGAGCCACGGGAGTCCGAGACCACGGTGCTCCTTCCATCCAGGCTGAGGACCTGTATAGCTGGGACTTCAGAGGCTTCGCTGCCTGCTCAGCCACGTGTGCTGCTGGTGAGGTTTCCTGGTCAGATGCTGGATGCTGGTCAGATGAAATGTTGATGCTTTTTAAAACTGTTTTTGTGTTTTCCGCCTGCACAGGGAAACAGGCAGCAGTGATGAGGTGTGTAAACAGGAAGCAAGGTGAGGAGGTGCACGACACTCTGTGCGATCCATCCAGCAGGCCATCAGTAATGATCCGCATCTGTAACCCTGAGCCGTGCCCCCCAAGGTAAGAGACCACAAGGTCACGTACAAAGACACGTACAAAGCTGCATGGGTCTGCATGAGCAGAATACAGTGATGGAGAGCTGGGGCTGAAAGCTGAAACATCTCTGCATCACAAGGATGAATATTAGCGCTTCCCCCAAGGTCAGCTGGTTGAGCTGCACACTGAGCTGCATTTTAAAGACTGAACTGTAGCATTTGCTGCCACCAGTTTTTATTTTTTTTGGCACCAGAAGTGTGATCATATTTGGATGAGAAGGCGGAGCTAAACTGTGAACTAACACTAACTGGCAACCTGCATCCATAGACTGCACATGTGCATCACACAGACACAGATACTGGGTAAGCAGTGCTTTCATTCACCCCGGGGGGAGTGCAGACTTATTGGATGGTTTGCTAATACAATAAAACACACAGCAAATTGTGGTATTTATCTGGTAATTAATGCCATGCCACTAATAATGTAAACTTTAAGCCTGAATACAATTTAAATAAAAGATCCACTCCCCCGTACAGCTGTTATGAAGGAGGAAATTAGCCAATGAGACCAAAGCAGTTTCTGCATCAGGCTGTAAACATGTTTATTTCTGCTGGGAGTCTATGGGGACTGACTCACTGTGGCGCCTCTGCTGGCCTGTAGAGGAACTGCAGCTCTGGAGCTTCTGTGCATGTTTGTTTCAATTGTCAGCCCTCAAGGTTGCAGCTTGGACTCTGCATATATGTGGAAGAGCAAGAATTTCTCATTCACCCACAGCTCATAGTCTTCAGCAGTGATTGGACTTGGCTCGGATCTCGGATCATGTGAACAGCGGATCCGCTCACATGAAAACCATGAGGGGCAGTTCCATCTTTAAGCCCTCGAGCTGCGAGGTGTCGATGTTTGATTGAGATGAATAATCAGAGAAATGAATATCACTTTTCAGCAGTAGAATGCTCTCGAGCAGAAATAACCGCAGCCTTGGCCTCTGTGACGTTTGGAGTGTTTACAGCTGAATTTTCTGTCCTTGTAATTTGTGCGCTTGGCTGCCGGTCAGCCTTTGAGCACAATTTCAAATGCAGACTCACATCACCTGCTGGGCTCCTGCTGGCTCACATATAAGAGTTTTTAAAAAACCTTTCTGATTTAAATTTTATGACTTACACACACAGCTTGTGCATTATTGAAGTCATGCACTTTGAAACAACCAAAGACAGTTACAGATTTGACTCTGCAATAAAAAGCCTGGTTACAGAAATTTGTAATCTGTAGGATTAGACACGCCAACCACGCGCACACTTCTTATTGTTCATGTGTACTTATCAGCATAAGTGAGTGAAATGATTGCTGTATATGGGGGAGGGTGTGTGCTGAATGAGGTTTGAGTTTATGTTCATATTTGTCCAGACTTGACCTCTGAGAATAACTTCATCATTTTATCTTGTTAGAAATTTTTTTATTGAATTGTGGCCAAAAGGCTCACTCTGTAGGATCCCAGGAACCTGGATCTTTGTCCTGATCAGTTGATTCTGTTATGATTGTCAAACAAAGCCCCCAAAATGAAGACAGAGCAACAAAATGCAAACTTTTACTCAGCTGATAAAGCTTAGAAAAGTAAAAATAAAAAAACAGTACGGAGGCTGGTTCAATCAAAACAGGAATCCAGGGACCTGCTCCAGGAATTCCGAGTCTAACCTTAAACTGAGCGGAATAGCTCCGAGTTCAGGGACCAGGCAGATGGGGAAGCTCTGAGTGTTCAGCTGGAGGAAAGCTGAGTAGAGTTCAATCAGCTTTGAGTACGTTCACTCTAAGTTCAGAGTGTGTGGATGAAAATACACCCTCATCAGTGGAGCACGATACGAGGATTCGCCATGACAACGAGCACATAAACAGCTGAGCCTCCATTAGCTGAAATATGAATGTTTGAGTGAAGCTCATTAAAGTTATTGTCAAACTCACGGGCGGAGCAAAAAGAGTGAGTTAACACCGTCACTCCACTCAGTCATCTTTTATCTGACTTGAATTTTCCTTAACAGACGATGAGGCCGGAGTCCTGCCGCAGACTTATTATATTCATTTTTTACACAGGTGACAGGATCTGAATATTAAAACACAGATCAAACAGATAAGACGCCGCAGCCTCCAACAGACCTGTGATTTTAAAGTCATTTTCAGATCCTGTAATAATGATTGAGGTGGTTTGCACTGGAAACGATGTCTAAGGTCAACCTTTAAATTTGTACTGTGCATTTAAAGCTGCATAATGACTGTGAGAACAGACGCCTGCATCCAAACACTTTAAACTAGTCACCTCCGTCGCACCGATGGATCAGTCCTGGGATCGATCACAGGATTGATCCATTGGTGCGACCGATCGTACAGCTGCTCAACGTGAGTACTTACCAAAATAAAACAGGAAATAAGAAAGCAAACACGCTGCCTTGTTAGAGATGATTTTAACTGTGCTGCGTGGAAAACGTTTCCAAAAGGTAAAACTTTGTACAAATTCGGGGATTTTTGCTTGCCAACATTCAGCGGGCAGAGAACACAAGCTCACTTTTCTTTACCACGCCTTAATGAGATCTGAAAGCAGAAGGGATGGAAAGGGCCTTACAACATCAAAGCTGATGTCAGCAGTCTAGACTCGTGGATGAGATAAGGCCAATCTCTAAATCACCACCACAATCCTGAGAATTAGGCGCAGAACGCTCTGTGTTCTGTCTGCTGTTCAGAAGAAGAGAGAGATAGAGGTTGTTGAATAAATCGCATATTTTGCAACTGTAACTTGCTCTTCTTGCCGAGTTAAGTTTGGAGATGAAGTCCACTGATGAAGTGTAGAGGAAAACTAAAATAAACACCTGGATTACAGCTGGGAGTGCAGTCAGAGTGCCTCTGAGCTCTGCAGAGAGCTGCTTCTTTGTAGGCTGATTTATATGCCATATTTAGAGCCTCACTGAATAAACACAATAAGACATGCAGCCAGGCTGCAGTGAAATGTTTGGGAACACCAGCAGGCTGTGTGGCTCCTCGGCACCGACGGTGTGACGCAACAAAAATGGATTTTGGACTGAACAAGAGAAATATGTTATTACATTTATAATAGAGTGTGTTAGCTTGCAGAGACACTGAGCAAAAACAATTGAAACGTCTAAACCAGGGGCATCAAACGTGCGGCCCAGGAGCCGGGACATGTAATCGGTCTTTCATGGCACTCTACCTCAGGAATACGATAACTGACCAATGACTGGGTGGACTTGCACTATGAACATCTGTCACGATACTAGAACACGATGATTTTTCAGTGCACTGGATCTATTCAAGCATCATAAACAGCTGAAGGAGGCAGTATGAAATGGACAGCTGCCTCCATGGTTCAACCTCCTCACCGTAACTCCAGCAGCACCAACTTCCAGCCTCCCTGCAGAATCCCCACTGTTTACAGTAGTTTGCTCTTTTCTAAGATTCCCTTTTGTCACAGTCCTTTGTTTCTTAGTTTATGGTCTTCTGTAGTTTTCTTACCTTTATTGATGCTGTTTTGTTTTGCTATATTGTTTCATGTGTTCTTAGTTAGTTCCCATTGCTTTACACCTTAGTTCTCCCTGTGTTTCCCCTCTGTGTGGAGTTTCTTTCGTTTATTTTTCAGTGTCTCCTGGTGTTGTCTCTTGTCTGCGTCCTCTTTATGTGGTGTCAAGTTTGCATTTGTGTACTAGTCTTCTCACTTCCTGTTTTATTTTGACATCCCCTGTCTCTTGTGTTTTGATTTAGTTCCCTGAGTCTCGTTAGTGTCGTTCTGCTCACCTGTTTGCCCCAGCTGTCTCCACTCTCCCCCGTTCCCTCTGTGTATTTATTGTCTCAGTTTTCCCCAGGTCAGATGTCAGTCTTGTTGTCTTGTGGCTGTTTTCCCTGTGCTCTCCGGCTCTCCAGTATTCCTCAGTTGTTCTCTACTATAGGTTTACTTTTGTTTCATTTTGTTGCCTTGGTTTCTTTTTTTGTCCTGCCACTGAAAAAAAGGCCCATTGGCACGCGTCCACGCGCAGTGACACCTTTGTGCTCACCAGCACACAAAATAAGCAAAATCCAACTTTGCCAAAGTGGCACCAGACACACAGTGACCTCACGGTATGTCCTTTATATCCAGTGGCATCGGCCTTCAGATGTGTTCGCTTCGTAACGAGAGGATGAAGCCAAAAATGCACCTCAAACATGTGAATTATTAAATAATCCAAAGATCGGAGCTCCTGTAGTTGAAGCTCTATTTTCATGGTAGTGAAAAAAAATGTACTGCACTGCTTCGCATTATTGTCAGCTTTATACTTTGATTGCGTACTCTGATTATGTCCTGGTTTTATGAAGCTGCTGAATTTAAACAGTCGTAATCCGGTCCTAATATTCAACCAGCAGCGTGGGCCTGTGCACATGTGTGTGTGTGAGTGGGTGTGTGCGCTGTACGTTAGCACATTTCCAGGCACCGGATGGATGTTCGCCCATCTAGTAGTCCTGCAAACTGATTCACATGCAGTGATTTATCTCTCCCTTCTCCTCTAATGGACATTTACAGGAAGCAGCTGCAGAGTGCAGGGCCTTACACACACACACACACACACACGAGTTCAGAGGATGTTGCATCAACTTACATTCATTTGGAGACTTACCTTAACCTTAAAACACGTCTTCACATCAAAATTTGATGATTTATGTTTTGCTGACTTGCTTTTTCTGCATAACATTATTGTGTGAACAGATTTAGGTCCCCACAACATGAGTAATATCTCTCACTCCCAGGGTGTAGCCTGCTGCCTGACAGTTTGGGAGTCCTGCAGTGAGAGCGCAGGGAGGTGTATAGCCTCCCCTATTCCCTCTTCTGCTGTGTGTATCTATAACTCTCTCTCTCTCCCACTCAGCCTCTCTGCATGTGACTGCTATACATCATTCTCCTCAGTTGGGATTTGCCTCTCCCTGTGGTTTCTCTGACCTTGTGAACTGAAAGAATACGATAAAGAGACCTGTACTCTGTATGAGGTCTTTGTATTGTTTGCGGTCCACTCGAGACATTATCTATGAAGTGAAAAATATATAAATGCTCAGTAATAATAATAATAAATAAATAAATCTGCTACCAAATTGCATCCATTCTGCTATTCATTTACTTTGCTGTAGATGTTCCATCTAGTAAAGTAAATGAATAGCAGAATGGATGCAATTTGGGTGGCAGATTTATTTATTTATTATTATTATTACTGAGCATATATTTTTCACTTTCATAGATAATGTATCCGAGTGGAGCCGCAAACGAAGACCTCAATACAGACGTCTATCGTGTCTTCAGTTCGCGAGGTCAGAAACCACAGGAGCAGCAATCCCGTGAGATGATGTATGGCGGTCATGGAGCTGATGGGAGAGAGAGAGTTATAGATACACACGGGAATGAACCTGCTCGCTGTAGACTCCCGTCTGCAGCAGCAGGCTGGCCCTGGGAGTGATATTGCTGCTGTGAATATAAATATGTTCATTTTTATGCAGAAAAGCAGATCATGTTGATGTGAACCTAACTGTAAGGTTGGGTAAGTCTCCAAATGGAATGTAAGTTGAATCGAGACATCCTCTGAACTTGGTGTGTGTGTGTGTGTGTGTGTGAGGCACTACGGCTCCTGCAGCTGCTTCAAATGTCCATTGAGGAGAAGGGAGAATAAATCAGCTCGTTATGATCGGTTTGCAGACTCTGGATGGGGCGACCACCCAACGCCCTGAAACGCGGCGGCGCCGCGCCCGCTGGCACCACGCCGCTGACAGGCCCACGCTGCTGGTTGACCGGGACCGGATACATCTTAAATTCAGCAGCTTTGCAGTAAAACCAGTAATAAAATCTAATCAAAGTATAAAGCTGACAATAATGCGAAGCGGTCAGTGTTTCAGCTTGCCATAAAAATACGACTTCCAACTACAGGAGCTCCGATCTTGGATTGTAATAATTGGCATGTTTGAGGTGCATTTTTTCAGCTTTCATCCTCTCTCGTTCAAACCGGAACGCAGTCCTCTGACAATGTGCCACTGGATAGACAGTACCGTGAGGTCGTTGTGTGTGTGCAGCTTTGGAAAAGTAGATTTCTTGTTTTGTGTGTGACACGGTCACTACATGGAACGTGCCAATGGACTTTTTCATAGACAGACAAAAAAGAAACCGAGGCGATTTGAAATGAAACAAAAGTAAACCTATAGTAGACGACTGACTGCGAGCACAGGGAAACACCAGGCGGACAACGTTCTGGGAAACGGCATGAATGCACGGGGGAGAAGTCCGGAGGACGCTGGGGCGAACGGGGTGAACAGAACGACGCTGACGATTTCCAGGGAACTGAGACAGGAACAGGGGATGTGCAAAATAGACAGAGTACGCAAATGCAAACAGTTAGGAACATAAACAAAAAATACAGGAAACACAGGAAGCTGAGGTCAGCAATGGGAAAGTAACTGAGACACATAGAATGAATATCAAAACGAAACTAACATAAATAAAGGTCAGGAAACCAGACATAAACTCAGAAACGGGACTGTGACGAAAGGGAATCTAGAAAAGACAAACTGCTCTGTAAACAGTGGGATCTACAGGGAATTCGGAAGTCCCGTCAGGTGGACCAATGGAGGGCAGCTGTCCATTTCATACTGCCTCCTTGGCACTGTTTGTGATCTTGAATGGATAGGAGTGCACTGAAAAATCATGATGTTCGATGACGTTCATAGTACAAATCCCACCCAGTCATTGGTGGTTGTTGTATTCTGATGCAGTGAAAAACCGTTACATGTCCAACTGCCCTGGCAGCAGTTTTGATGCCCTGGTTTAGACGTTTCCTGTTTGCTCATGTCTGAGTTTGACGCACTCTATTATAAATGTAATAACATTCTGTTTGCATCCAAAATCCATTTTGTTCGTCACGCCGAGGAGCCACAGCAGAGCTGTCCATCCTCCAAACATTTCATTGCACCTGGCTCCATGTCTTTATATATTATTCAGTGAGGCTCTGATATTCAGCATATAAATCAGCCTACAAAGGAGCAGCTCTCAGAACTCAGAGGCACTCTGACTCACTCCAGTGGGTGTTTATTTTAGTTTTTCCTCTACACTTCATAGTGGACTTCATCTCCAAACATTCGACAAGACAAGTTAGCAGCTGGATATTTGCGATTTAAAACGTCTATCTTTCTCTGAACAGCAGACAGGAACGCAGAGCGTTCTGCACGCCCTAATTCTCAGGATTGTGGTGGTGATTTGGAGTTTGGCCTTATCTCATCCTGACTCTGACATCACTTTGATGTTGTGAGGCTCACTCCCTCCTGCTTTCAGTGCTCATTGAGGTGCGTGAATTGAGCTTTGTGTCTGCACGTGGAAGTGTGGCAGACAAACCAATTGTGGAGCGCTTTGAAGCGCTTTGCCGCAGGACACAGCAGCGGTGTTTCTTATTTTCCTGTTTTATTTTCGTAGTACTCACGTTGAGCAGCTGATTATGGATACGATCCTGTGACGATTTAGGGTTTATAATTCATACGGGAGTTTTGAAGTGTTTGATAAGACGTTCTGTTCTCACATCCATTATAGTTTAAATGCACAGTACAAAATTAAAGGTTGACCTTGACGTTCAATTTTTTCAGTGCAAACCACCCTGGGATTGAACTAAATCACAGTATTGGAAACCCAGACATCTAATTGAATATAATGATCTCCGGCTAACTCCAACCTCGTGATTCTGTTAATTTGGAGTCAGATGAAGGATCCAGTTGAGATAATGACAATGTTTAACTGCTTTGTCCAAAAACCCAGTGAGTTGACGATAGCTTTTAATGAGCTTTGCACTCAAACATTCATACTAATGGAGAGTTAACTGTTTTGTCGTTGTGGAAAATGTGATTGTGATCCTGCCGCTGGTGTTGTTCATCCCAGCACTTTGAGGTGAACATTGTACTCAACTTCATTGAACTCTCTCAGCTTTCCCTCCCAGCTGAACATTCGATTTGCCATTGATCCTGAACTGGAGCTATTCCGCTCAGTTTAAAGTTGAGCTCAAATATGAAACAGAGTCCCTCCATTCCTGTTTTGATTGAACCAGCCTGGGTGCTCCTTTTTTATTTTTACTTTTCTAGACTATCACTGAGTAAAAGTTTGTTTGTTGCTCTGTCTTTGTGGCTTTGTTTGACAATACATAACAGAATCGAGCTGGGACAAAGATCCAGGTTCTGATGCTGCGAGTGTTTTGGCCACATTCGATAAAAAATTTCTGACGAGATGAATGGATGAAGTTATTTATCAGAGGTCAAGTCTGGACGAATGTGAACGCGAACTCATTCTTTCACACCTGCCATATACGAGCGATATCGATTTCACTCGCTTATATAATCGTACACATGAACAATGAGGAATCTACGCAGTGGTTGCATGTCTAAATCCTCAGATTACAAATTTCTGTAACGAGGCTTCTGCAGAGTAGAATGTGTAACTGTATTTGGGTTGTTTGGAAGGTGCATGACTTCGATGATGCCGCAGAGTATGTGTATGGTGGAGGCCTATGGGAAAGGTTTTTTAAAAGTTCCTATCTAGACAGCGGGAGCCGCAGTGTGATGTGAATCTGCATTTGGTGTCTGGAGGCTGACCGCAGCGACGCAGACAGAAAATTGCAGCTGTGAACGCTGCAACATTGCAGCGGAGGCCAAGGCTGCAGTTGGAAACGGTGCTCTGCTGAAAAGTGATATTGATTTCTGATTATTCATGGAATTGAAACGTGGAGCGCTTTGAACTAATTGGAACTGCCCCTCATAGTGTGAGAAACGGTGTCAGCTGTGAATCCGAGATCCGCTCTGAAGACTATGAGCTGTCGGTAAATGAGAATTCCTTGAGGGCTGGCATTTGAAACAAATACACAGTTCCAGAACTGTACGGCCAGCGGAGCATGAGTCCAGTCCCCATGACTCCAGCAGAAATAAACATATTTCAGCCTGATCCAGAAACTGCTTTCATTCTCCTGTTCATGACACTGTGGGAAATCATCTTATTGAATTGTATCACTAAAGTTTGGCGTCTGGTGGCATAGACATAATTCCATGAATCACGTGCTCTGTGTTTTATTGTATAACAAACTCATCCAGTCTACATTGCGGTGAAATGAAACTGCTCCTGTGTTTCTGGGCATGTAGTGCTGTGATACGGGTCCCAGTAGTGTTCATTCAGCAGTTTGCACTCTGTGAATATGATCACTCTGCATCAAAAAAATCCAGAAACCTCGGAATCCGTCATCTCAGCAACTGTTAATATTCATCTTTGTGATGCAGATGTTTAACATCATCACAAC